>JADDOH010011959.1:0-89863 GCA_016648135.1 Agrypnia vestita
AAATCCGCAAGTTTTGGAACCTTTCCCGCGCGATTCACACAAAAGAACCATCAATTTACAAAGTTCAGGATATCGCGTTACGTTCGCATTCTACACAAAGTACAAATGTAACAGGACACCGAAGCGAGAATTAATTGCAAACACAGACGGTCTTGAGCGCGCCATATTAATTATAGAAATCCGAACACGGCGAGTACCTACGCATTGTGCGCGCAAACGCGCGGACATCTTTGTTTTTGGAGACGTCAACGTCCCATCGGCATCGCAATAAAATAAATGCAGGCCATATTCCAGCATAAATCCGCTGTCAAAAGGGTTAAAATGCAGCGAATCTCGTATTTCAAACTCTCGATCGGCCGCGACAAACGAAAAACGGCTTTAATAACGCGCGCGCTACGGGGCGGATTGCCTTACGGGCCCTGATAAGGATATCAAGTTTCCTTTCGCGCGCATGCGAAATAAAGACTCGCCACAGTTTCCCGCTCCTGTCAAACAAACCGAGGCGGCCGTCCGTAATTCAAAATGTGGAAACCCAAATATACACGGCGCGCAACGGTTGCCAGAACGTGAACTATATAATATTATACGCGCGCGGTACCAAGTACCTACCTACCCGCCATTAAATTTGCAATGTGACCCCTCTCTGTAAACGAATATAGTCTGACAGATCCCATTTAAATGCACTTAGGTTGTGAAACGTCAAACGTGTAGAGAGAGGTTTATATTCTAGCGCAGTAATTAACGAGTAAAAAATATAAACCACCATCATTTCGCTCATTGGTTCTACAATCCCTCGTGGGTCCTCTTTAAGAATTTTCTTCCATTGGCCCTATTATGAGACATTTAAGATCGAGACTGATATGTCAGTAAATACATTATCGCGCCATCTTAGTTTTAGCCTTCTCGAACTTCTTAGCGGTGTTGTTTGTATATTACCTACAGTCTTACAGAAGCTTATAAATCGTTTCATGAGAGACCACCAATGACCAGGTTTATTGAATTATTTATCTTTGCAAATATTAATAAAATTAAATTACATCTTAAGGCTATAATAAAAATAATTCAGGAGACATTTCTTTGCTGAAAGGAACAATAACTTCATAATTTAAATAGGAAGGTACCTACAAATTAATTTTATGGTTTTCATGGCCGTTCAGAATCTTCTGGTTTGAGATTTCTGGGATATTCTGCCGGACAATACTGGCCGACGCTTCGGATCTCACTGCAAGATGCTTCTTCAGGACTGATGCGCTGCAATGGAATCCGAAACGTCGGCCAGAAAGGTCGTAGAAACACGATAGATTATCCCAGAAAACTCAAACCAGAAGGTACAATGTTTATAAAAATAAGTAGGTATGTACCTACACATTTATAAATGACTAGCTTACCCGCACGGCTTATGTCGTATTTATGTCAATTTGTGTATTAACCTTGACATATAGAAAGAATAAATGTAGCCGCTGAGAACTGTTTAAGTTCTACAACTTCTCTATGAAAAGTATTTAATTATCTTTTACTGTTAAATAACGCATCGCTCTACCATTTTTCGTCGACTTCAGTTGTACCTAAAATACGTCACCACGAAGATCTCTTTTATTTTAACTGGATAATATATAACCTATGTCCCCTCTGAAAGTCCATTCTAAATATTGGCGAAATAATTAGTTTCGGAGATTACCTTCTACATCCAAACTTACAAACTAACAAACATTTCTTCTTTATATAAGAATAGATATAATCATGTTCTCTGTAATATATAACATAAAAATAATGTTTTCATTACGAAAATGCAACTTTATTACATTCTTTTTAATATGCTGAATAGCTTTATTTTTTTAATATTAAGTGCATAAATACAGTTATACCTAAATAATGTAATATCTTCCTCTTCATCAGCCTTCGTCTCTCCACTGCTGGATGTAGGCCTCTCCCATACCCTTCCATGTTTCCTTGTTGTTTGCTAATTGTAGCCATTTCTTTCCCCCCACAGCGACTATATCGTCGGCCCATTTCTTTTGAGGTCTTCCGATGCCTGTTTTATTCTCCCAAGGTCTCCATTTCAGAACTCTGGGAGGCCATCTTGTAGCATCCTACCTTGCATCATGTCCTGCCCATTGCCATTTTAGCTTCGCTACACTACCCATGATATCCACTACTCTAGTTCTGCGCATAATTTCGTCATTTCTAATTCTATCTCTTAGGCTTACTCCAAGCATGGATCTCTCCATGGATCGTTGCGTGCATTTTCTACACTTTTCTTTGTAAGGGCCATAGTCTCTAATCCATACGTCATCATTGGCAGTATGCATGATTCAAAGGCTTTTCTTTTTAGGCTGATTGGGATCTCTTTGTTCTCGAAGATATGTTTGAGTTTGCCAAAAGCAGCCCAGCTCATTCCTATGCGTCTTGGCAATTCTGCTGTTTGGTTATGTTTGTTCATTTTTATCTTGTGTCCTAGGTGTATATATTCATCTACTATTTCAAAATTATTATCATTGATAGTGATGACTTTGTTATCTGGACTCAAAATTTTTGTTTTCTTTATATTCATCCTAATTGTAATTTGATCATTTATTTATGGTTTTTGTGTTTAATTTGTAGAACTCCATATTTATTTTTAACGAAATTTAAAATAAATTAAATTTTAATAAATATTATTATTAAGTTCTACGGGTAACTATTTTTAGGTGTTACAACTGTTTCGGCTTGTAAGACCATTATCAAACATCAAATATCTTATTACTCTAAAGGGGAAGGGGTAACTTAAAATTTTATAAATAAGTCGTTTGTACGTGGTATATCCACTGTTTGATAATGGCCTTACAAGCCGAAACAGCTATAACACCTAAAAATAGTTAACCCGCAGAACTTAATAATAATATTTATTTATTTTAAATTTCGCTAAAAATAATTTGATCATGTTTATTTCATTCCAGACTGTACGTAGGACAAACGGCATGAATTAGTTTGTTATGTAGATCGTATTTTTACCATAGAAGAATCACCGTATATTATAATCAAAATCACCACACTAAGCGTCGCTTACTGCATGTGTAATGAAAATCATCATACAGGGGTTTGAGCTTTTGCAGAGTACCTACGTGACTGACCTGGTGTGTCGCGCGAAAATACAATACTTCGAACCGCCGCGTCATGCCGTCATGGCGTCCGTCGAACCTATATTTTTTGCTGAATCAATAACGATCGTACTGTAATTATATGACTAATGGTCTTACCATCTGATTGCACAATCGCTGTTTAATTTTTTGTCAAGTTGATATTTAACGTCGCGAAGAATGCTGACATTACGGACAATTAGTGTTATTGAACCTGACAAAGCGACAAGCGCGCCATGTTATGAGCGTAATGCGATACGGTTAAATAAATAAAACATTTATATGGCTATTGAATTCACGGCAGTAGCTGTGGCGTGTCCGCGAGTAGGTACCTAATCGTTTGTCAATATGTAAGTATAAACTTAATCGTAGGGATGTGCACTACGCCATTGACGTCCTTAGATAAAGTTCCGCCTTTGAGGTGTGAGAAATTAAAAAATACATTTAAGCAAATAATGAAATAAAACAATGAACTTAAAAAGTCTTAATTCACCTGATGAAGGAAACGGACGTTTCCGAAACATATAGTGAAACAAGTGCTCAAATATAAGTGGAAAAAAACGAAGTTCATTGTTTTATTTCATTATTTGCTCATAATGGATTTCCACAAGGTTAACGCCGAAACATTCAATTACTTGTCAAATACATTTAAATTCAAATTTCAAAAATTAAAATCAAATTGTAACTATTGCACGTAAAAGAAGAAAATATGAAAAAAGATTACCTTTTAGAAGGAAAATAAGATTGCAAATTTAATCATGGAATGAAATTGTATAAAAAACTACTGGAGAACATTAGGATGAAGAAAATATGTAATAAAAACTTTTAAGAGGAAGCTAATATTTTTTTGTATTTCTTGGGCACTTACAATGTAACAATTTCTTTCAGACATTATTAAAGAGTTTAAATTTACAATGTACAATTTGTTACTTATTAAAGAATTTACGCTACCGGTTTCGACACGTCCGTGTCATTAACGAGCGTTATTTAAACTCGGTAGCGTAAATTCTTTAATAAGTAACAAATTGTACATTATAAATTTAAACTCTTTAATAATGTCTGAAAGAAACTGTTACATTGTAAGTGCCCAAGAAATACAAAAAATTATTATTTAGCTTCCTCTTAAAAGTTGTTATTATATATTTTCTTCATCCTAATGTTCTCCAGTAGTTTTTTATACAATTTCATTCCATGATTAAATTTGCAATGTTATTTTCCTTCTAAAAGGTAATCTTATTTCATATTTTCTTCTTTTACGTGCAATAGTTACAATTTGATTTTAATTTTTGAAATTTGAATATAAATGTATTTGACAAGTAATTGAATGTTTCGGCGTTAACCTTGTGGAAATCCATTATGAGCAAATAATGAAATAAAACAATGAACTTCGTTTTTTTCCACTTCTATTTGAGCACTTGTTTCACTACATGTTTCGGAAATGTCCGTTTCCTTCATCAGGTGAATTAAGACATTTTAAGTTCATTGTTTTATTTCATTATTTGCTTAAATGTATTTTTTAATTTCTCACACCTCAAGGGCGGAACTTTATCTAAGGACGTCAATGGCCTAGTGCACATCCCTACGATTAAGTTTATACTTACATATTGACAAACGATTAGGTACTCGCGGATACGCCACAGCTACTGCCGTGAATTCAATAGCCATATAAATGTTTTATTTATTTAACCGTATCGCATTACGCTCATAACATGGCGCGCTTGCCGCTTTGTCAGGTTCAATAACACTAATTGTCCGTAATGTCAGCATTCTTCGCGACGTTAAATATCAACTTGACAAAAAATTAAACAGCGATTGTGCAATCAGATGGTAAGACCATTAGTCATATAATTACAGTACGATCATTATTGATTCAGCAAAAAATATAGGTTCGACGGACGCCATGACGGCATGACGCGGCGGTTCGAAGTATTGTATTTTCGCGCGACACACCAGGTCAGTCACGTAGGTACCTACTTTGCGAAAGCTCTATACCCCTGTATGATGATTTTCATTACACATGCAGTAAGCGACGCTTAGTGTGATTTTGATTATAATATATGGTGATTTTTCTATGGGAAAACTATGATCTACAAAATAAATTAATTCATGCCGTTTGTTCTACATACAGTCTGGAATGAAATAAACATGATCAAATTATTTTTAGCGAAAATTAAAATAAAGTAAATTTTAATAAATATTATTAAGTTCTGCGGGTTAACTATTTTTAGGTGTTACAGCTGTTTCGGCTTGTAAGGCCATTATCAAACAGTGGATATACCACGTACAAACGACTTATTTATATAATTTTATGTTACCCCTTCCCCTTTAGAGTAATTAGATAGTTGATGTTTGATAATGGCCTTACAAGCCGAAACAGCTGTAACACCTAAAAATAGTTAACCCGCAGAACTTAATAAAAATATTTATTAAAATTTAATTTATTTTAAATTTCGCTAAAAATAAATATGGAGTTCTACAAATTAAACACAAAAACCATAAATAAATGATCAAATTACAATTAGGATGAATATAAAGAAAACAAAAATTTTGAGTCCAGAGAACAAAGTCATCACTATCAATGATAATAATTTTGAAATAGTAGATGAATATATACACCTAGGACACAAGATAAAAATGAACAAACATAACCAAACAGCAGAATTGCCAAGACGCATAGGAATGAGCTGGGCTGCTTTTGGCAAACTCAAACATATCTTCGAGAACAAAGAGATCCCAATCAGCCTAAAAAGAAAAGCCTTTGAATCATGCATACTGCCAATGATGACGTATGGATTAGAGACTATGGCCCTTACAAAGAAAAGTGTAGAAAATGCACGCAACGATCCATGGAGAGATCCATGCTTGGAGTAAGCCTAAGAGATAGAATTAGAAATGACGAAATTATGCGCAGAACTAGAGTAGTGGATATCATGGGTAGTGTAGCGAAGCTAAAATGGCAATGGGCAGGACATGATGCAAGGTAGGATGCTACAAGATGGCCTCCCAGAGTTCTGAAATGGAGACCTTGGGAGAATAAAACAGGCATCGGAAGACCTCAAAAGAAATGGGCCGACGATATAGTCGCTGTGGGGGGAAAGAAATGGCTACAATTAGCAAACAACAAGGAAACATGGAAGGGTATGGGAGAGGCCTACATCCAGCAGTGGAGAGACGAAGGCTGATGAAGAGGAAGATATTACATTATTTAGGTATAACTGTATTTATGCACTTAATATTAAAAAAATAAAGCTATTCAGCATATTAAAAAGAATGTAATAAAGTTGCATTTTCGTAATGAAAACATTATTTTTATGTTATATATTACAGAGAACATGATTATATCTATTCTTATATAAAGAAGAAATGTTTGTTAGTTTGTAAGTTTGGATGTAGAAGGTAATCTCCGAAACTAATTATTTCGCCAATATTTAGAATGGACTTTCAGAGGGGACATAGGTTATATATTATCCAGTTAAAATAAAAGAGATCTTCGTGGTGACGTATTTTAGGTACAACTGAAGTCGACGAAAAATGGTAGAGCGATGCGTTATTTAACAGTAAAAGATAATTAAATACTTTTCATAGAGAAGTTGTAGAACTTAAACAGTTCTCAGCGGCTACATTTATTCTTTCTATATGTCAAGGTTAATACACAAATTGACATAAATACGACATAAGCCGTGCGGGTAAGCTAGTCATTTATAAATGTGTAGGTACATACCTACTTATTTTTATAAACATTGTACCTTCTGGTTTGAGTTTTCTGGGATAATCTATCGTGTTTCTACGACCTTTCTGGCCGACGTTTCGGATTCCATTGCAGCGCATCAGTCCTGAAGAAGCATCTTGCAGTGAGATCCGAAGCGTCGGCCAGTATTGTCCGGCAGAATATCCCAGAAATCTCAAACCAGAAGATTCTGAACGGCCATGAAAACCATAAAATTAATTTGTAGGTACCTTCCTATTTAAATTATGAAGTTATTGTTCCTTTCAGCAAAGAAATGTCTCCTGAATTATTTTTATTATAGCCTTAAGATGTAATTTAATTTTATTAATATTTGCAAAGATAAATAATTCAATAAACCTGGTCATTGGTGGTCTCTCATGAAACGATTTATAAGCTTCTGTAAGACTGTAGGTAATATACAAACAACACCGCTAAGAAGTTCGAGAAGGCTAAAACTAAGATGGCGCGATAATGTATTTACTGACATATCAGTCTCGATCTTAAATGTCTCATAATAGGGCCAATGGAAGAAAATTCTTAAAGAGGACCCACGAGGGATTGTAGAACCAATGAGCGAAATGATGGTGGTTTATATTTTTTACTCGTTAATTACTGCGCTAGAATATAAACCTCTCTCTACACGTTTGACGTTTCACAACCTAAGTGCATTTAAATGGGATCTGTCAGACTATATTCGTTTACAGAGAGGGGTCACATTGCAAATTTAATGGCGGGTAGGTAGGTACTTGGTACCGCGCGCGTATAATATTATATAGTTCACGTTCTGGCAACCGTTGCGCGCCGTGTATATTTGGGTTTCCACATTTTGAATTACGGACGGCCGCCTCGGTTTGTTTGACAGGAGCGGGAAACTGTGGCGAGTCTTTATTTCGCATGCGCGCGAAAGGAAACTTGATATCCTTATCAGGGCCCGTAAGGCAATCCGCCCCGTAGCGCGCGCGTTATTAAAGCCGTTTTTCGTTTGTCGCGGCCGATCGAGAGTTTGAAATACGAGATTCGCTGCATTTTAACCCTTTTGACAGCGGATTTATGCTGGAATATGGCCTGCATTTATTTTATTGCGATGCCGATGGGACGTTGACGTCTCCAAAAACAAAGATGTCCGCGCGTTTGCGCGCACAATGCGTAGGTACTCGCCGTGTTCGGATTTCTATAATTAATATGGCGCGCTCAAGACCGTCTGTGTTTGCAATTAATTCTCGCTTCGGTGTCCTGTTACATTTGTACTTTGTGTAGAATGCGAACGTAACGCGATATCCTGAACTTTGTAAATTGATGGTTCTTTTGTGTGAATCGCGCGGGAAAGGTTCCAAAACTTGCGGATTTTGAGCTGTAAGTTCGAAATTTATATTTTTTGAAATGGTGAGGAATTTTAAAGTCGAATTACCTGGCGTAAGCCCGTCAATATGAGACGAAAATGATATTTTAAGTTAAATATAGAAATATGAAATTAAATAATTATGAACACAGTAGGTAAGGTACCTTTAACTTTTCGCGTTTTTTACGACAATGAGGGTTTTAAATAATAATTAATAACGATACTTGTGAATCGCGCGGGAAAGGTTCCTAAACTTGCGGATTTTGAGCTGTAAGTTCGAAATTTATGATTTTTGAAATGGGGAGGAATTTTAAAGTCGAATCACCTGGCGTAAGCCCGTCAAAATGACGCGAAAATGATATTTTAAGTTAAATACAGAACCATGAAATTAAATAATTATGAACACAGTAAGGTACCTTTAACTTTTCGCGTTTTTTACGACAATGAGGGTTTTTAATAATAATTAATAATGGTACTTGCGCGTAATACGAGCCGCGCGCTGATTGCTGATTGTCATTAATCATTTGAAGTTGTTAATTCCAGTAAGCTACGGACCGACAGACAACGAAATTATTATATTTAGAATGCGACGATAATTTAGATAGAATCTTTGTTCTAACATAAAAGTAACAAAAAAAATGAAGTGAAAATTCGCTTTCACTGTATTAGAAATCAACTTTAGCTCCGGAATATTTATATGCACACATAATATGTTTTCTTATGAGTGTAAGGCCAATTATAATTTCCTGATCGTTGCACCGCAGAGACAGTGAAGAGGTTTTGTGTAGTCGCCTCGCCGCGCCGCTTGCACACCTTCAGCGACGTAGCGAGGTTGACCGCTTTAGCATTAAAATAATGCCGAACTGGGCGGTGAAAGTGTATGGCCGATATGGGAGCTATTGCTCATAAAACGGCCCTGGGTATGGGATGGGTTCCTTTTCGCTGTAAAGCCAACAACTGTACTGAAGTAATTTAGAAAGGTTTAATATTAATAGAAAAATAAATCGTTAAAATTGCAAGAAGTTTTTACGTCATTCTATGATTTTAAAACGCTACGTATTCATATAAGCAGACGATTTTAAACAATACATTATATTTATTGACGTGATTTGAGGCTTCAATCGCTGACCACATGATGATTTCATTGTTATTTAAAAACCGCATATTATTATGAATACATTTTGAAAAGAGTTGATTGGGGCCAGCACCAAAGAATAACAAATGTTGGTAACAGCTCATGTAACGGAGCTCCATGAAGCCACAAATATATTTTGGTCCAGAGGTTTAACTTCAAATATATTTATAGTTATTCAAATATCTTCCGTATTTTCCAACCAAGTTTATCGGAGGCTGTATATTATGTATATACTCGTATATAACATGAACTCATTCTACTCTCGAGGTATCGCGTTGCTGGTGTTAAATTACGCCACAATGCTGTTGCATTTTAAATGTGCATGATTTTATTTTGTTACTAACTGTAACCCCTCAAAAATGCCGGTTCCTAAAGAATAAGTATTTACGTATTTATAGCCGACATCCATGAAATCATTGACGTATTATAATACAGACACGTTATTCCCATACTAGCCGGCTTTCATATGTAGCAAATATCGCATTCAAAAAGAGAACAAATGTGATGAAAACTGCATAAATATTTTATTCCCGAAAGTATAAAAGAATCAAAGATCAACTTAATATATAAATTCCCGCAAAATTTAAATACACAGCATCATCAACATATCTATGTTAACTCAGAAAGTAGTTCGATGTCCAAAATGTCAGTAATCTTAAACATCTTACACAAGCAAACTGCAACCTGATGGTTAAGCCTTGAAAAAAGACGTCATAAATAAAGTTTTTCATATTTTCCAAAAAAATGGCGCTTATTAATAATTAAATGTGGTGGCGTTAATTAGTTGAAATCCACTTTTAACAATCTATACAGATAAAACTGTCTGTTCTCGATACAAATCTACAACGTTTGTCCGATCCGACCCAAATTTTGCATACTTATTCTTTAGGACCCTGCGGGTAGCAAATGCGACATTTCACCCCTCCCATTCTCACTGATATATTTTCCATGCAAATCTGTACCGTTCCACCGATCTGACCCAAATTTTGCGTCCTTATTCTTAAGGACCCGACGGGTAACAATGGTCACATTTATCCCCTCCGCCATTGCCATTCCCCTGATTGATATATTTTTAATGCAAATCTGTACCGATCGAGCGATCTGACTCAAATTTTGCATACTTATTTTTTAGGACCCATCACGGCCCTCTCCCTGATATGTTTTCTGTACAAATCTACACCTTTTAACGTTTAACCGATCTGACCCAGATTTTGCATACTTATTTTTTTAGATCATCTGTAGATCTCTTTCCATTTAAGAAAGACAATCGAATTAGTATGCGTGAGCCGGGGGTACTAGGCATATTTTTTCGTTGTGTTGGTATTTACACCCGTAAACACCAACACAATGAAACAAGATACCTCGTCCGCACGGCTTTCATGAACCTACTAATTCGATTGTTTTTCTTAAATGGAAAGAACGATACCGTTCGACCGATCTGATCCAAATTTTTTATAGCTACTTTAGGACCTGGCGGATAACATATTATGTATATGACATTTCCCCCCTCTCTCTTTACCTAACAATCTCCCAACGATCTATTTTCTATACGAATTGCATACTTATTCTTTAGGACCCGGCAGGTAACATTTCCCTCCTGGACATCTCATCCATCGCAGCGTAGAATAAATGGAAACATTGTTTATATTAGAGACTACCAAACAATGGAACCTTTGTGTCCCACCAAAAACTTATTTTCAACTAAATCCTTAACCTGGGCAATGCCGAGTGCGAACAGCAAGTAATATATAAAAGAGGAAAACGATACATATGTATAATAAAAGCTTGGGGTAGGTACTTACATTGCTGGTGATTTGCAACAGAAAAAACTGCTGTAAAACGTGAGAACAAAAAACGGAATGTTTGATATCCGAGAACTTTATTAAAATGAAATGGCGGAGGGACATATGATAACCCTTTAACGCACACAGTGAAGGAAACGCATTAAACTTTGGAGCGGACTATACTGCACGCGACACCCGATCCGGCCGTAGTTTAGGGTTGCCCTGAACGCTCGCATAGCCGACATTATTATTCCGTTCTCCGTTGGCACTCCTGAACGTATGCTGTTTCGGAAAAGGCATCAAAATGCTATTAATTAAATACCTATTAGGATTGCTAATAGTGTCCATGCAAATGGGTAGCAAATAGGATAACAAGTATTATTTTTTT
Organism: Agrypnia vestita; assembly: GCA_016648135.1. Lineage (NCBI taxonomy): Eukaryota > Metazoa > Arthropoda > Insecta > Trichoptera > Phryganeidae > Agrypnia > Agrypnia vestita. The sequence continues at coordinate 11,490 of JADDOH010011959.1, forward strand.
TTATTTTGTTTTATTTTTTTATTTATTTCAACGGTTACAAAATCTATTACAGTAATTTGATGTTGTACTAATTACCTTATAATATAAAATGAGAGTAAGTAAAAGTAAGCATAAGATAATAAAGATAAAATATGTAGAATACAGAGTTAATATAAAATAACATAATAATGTCAAAAGTAAGCATAAAATAGCAGAGATAAAAAAAAGAATAATTACAGAGTAAATATACAATAACAAAAGTACTAAGAAGAAGTAATATATATTAAATAGTATAAAAAAGTTAACAAATGAGAATTAATTACAATTTATGAAATTATGTAGCACCAGAGTTAGAAACTAAAATGAACTGCCTTATTTCTCTAAGTAATTTTATGTTTCACAAAATACATCTTATAATATAAAGTGACAAAGTAATTTATGATATAAAATGAAAAAATAAATATAATATAAATTGAGAAAGTAAATAAAAGTAAATATAAGATAACAAAGATAAAAGATATAAAATACAGAGTAAATATAAAAAGCGTAATAGTGACAAAAGTCAGAATAAACCCTCTATTTTTGGGTAAACAACATCGTTACAATCAGGGATGTGCAGTCAGTACATTGAAGCATGAGGTGTACTTTAACAAATTGAGGAATTTAATTGTGATAGGAATACCTATTACTAGAATACATATCATCATCATCATCACTATTGGCACTACAACCTTTGGTGGGTCTTGGCCTCCTAATAATCTTCCTCCATTCTTCTCGGTTTAGTGCCAGCTCTCTCCAGTTCCGAAGCTCCAAGGCAGAGATGTCTTTGAGGACGTTGTCACTCCGTCTTAATTTTGGCCTTCCTAAGCTCCTTCGCCCTATTGGCTTTGGGTTCAGCAGGGACTTTGGTGCTTGATGCTCGGACATTCTCTCCCATAACCCAGCCAACGAAGTCTTCCCAGTTTTATAAATTTTGTGACGTTTGGCTCCTTAAATAGAGTATAGAGCTCTACTAGAATACATATATGTGGGGTATAAAAGCGAAGGCAGCAATATTCAAAAAAAAAAAAAAACTAATTTAATGTGGCGGCGTTTACATTATGGAAATCCATTTTAACACTCATGAATAAAAACATCTTTGTTTTTTTCTATACTTTATTTTTGAGTATCACTCAACATGTTTCGGAAACCTTCGATTCCTTCTTCAGGTGAGTTGAGACTGAGTTGTGTGGGATTGGAAGTCTGGTGTATGGGTTGTGAGAAATAGGGAACATTGTGAGAGGGGGTGATGTGAAGGGTTGTATTTGATTATAGACGATGTTATTCGTTGTGTTTAGGTTTTAATGAATTTCAAGTGTTTCTAAATTATTTTGTTTTAGACCGTGTGTCTGTTTATGAAAGACGTATATATTTATATAGTTGGTTGTGTGGTTTGTGGTTGAAGTTTAAGAAAATGATGCCTCAGTAATAATAAAAATACTGGTTTTATTCAAAAAAATTTAAAAAATGTTTTGAATGTAGTTACCAAGGAATACTACTATAAAATGTACTGAATTCTAGATTTAATGTATCTATTCCTTCCAAAATCATGTTTCCTGTAAATTTAAAGGATATGCTTTCTATTAAATCTAGAATTCAGTACATTATAAATTAATAATCCTCAATGTTGTCGGAGTTCAATTTTTTTTTTTTAACGACAGTGCGTTGCATTTTAAAAATGCAACGCACTGTCGTTAATTGCTATTCAGCTCTATAAACAAAAAAAACACAAAAGTATTCGGGATCCCGATCCGTAGGGATCCCGCGGAATTGGATATTCTTATCTCGAGGGATCTCGAAAGGGCAATCCCGACTCGGGATTTCATTCCCTACTTGCAACATATATTATATAAAATCAGAAGCGTTGGCTGTTCGAAGTGTGCGACTTCGCTGTGATGGCACTTGCTGGACATTGATTTGTTTATTAACTATAATTTTTTCCAACGCGCGCTCATTGGTCAAATGAAATTGCGCGCGCTTCCCTGGCGTCTTATTTTCTGTTACGCATTTCCGTCCTTTTTCACGAAATCACTGCCACAGATTGCAGGAAAGCGAGAGGAAGGATGTTGCACATCAAAATATAATTTCGTCTCTATAATATATCTTGATAACATAACATGTTGTAGGTCGACCTCAATCAAAAGGCCATTCCCTTGCTTTGTCCGGTAAGAAGAAAGCGGGGGAAAGTTGCCTGGCAAGCCCGTATTACAAGCCTCAATATGATATTCCAATAAAAATATATTTTTTAGTTTAAAAAAGGTTACTTACTTATTAGAAAGACTTATTTTCTGTTCATTTTTGCATTGTAACAACACACATATTTTTGCGCACATTCTTTTGAATGTGGTCTAGCTATTGCTTGACCGCAATAACTTGGCGTGCGGCGACTTTGGAACTAAAACCCGCCCCGCCCTGTCATTCAGTACAATTTTGTATTTGCTCGGGAGCTGTGACATCTTGATTACCAACATACACTGAATTATTATGTCCAAAACATCCTAAACAGTCCGGGATGGTGCAAGAACAATTGCCAATGAAGTATTAAACTTTTGCGAAGCTGAAAAAGCAAACAATGGACCTATATTACCGCCTGACAGTTTGACAGATAGAACGGCCGCCATTACGGCTTGGTTTCTTTAGGCTACGACACCGGTCACCGTACATTCTGTGCATTATGTGTTGTGTAATAAATTTAAACCCTGGCAACTTCTGTTACGCGACAGGGACGCCCTCCCTCGCACGCCAATTTATGGTGGTCGCATTCTACACAACACTTTTCTTCTACTTGCAAGAGCGAGGCTCGCCACCCCCTAAGGTCGCCACTGCCTGAAGTACCTACCAGCGCAAGAGAACCTCGATGGACTCGAGTATTAGCGCGGTACTGCAGGTAACAGGTAGCCGCAGCCGCGGAGAGCTGTTTAACACGACCGCAAATGAATGTTATATTTGTAATGAATCCCTCCGCGAAAGCTCATTTTCAAGAAGCGGCTACAAAACGACTAATTCGACAGGTCGTTAATTTTACGGCGCAAAGCAGCGACGGCCAACATCCGACACCAGCCCAGCCTTCCCGCCGCTGGGCTCGTCGCGGGCTTTTGACCATCAGGCGCGAAAGGTGCTGCCTGTTGTTCCACTTCTTCGATTTGACAGAGCTAGGCCGCAATGCTCTGCAGGTAGATTCCAGCCTAAAGTCGAAAATGTTCCAGCAACCAATGATATAATAAACTGTAGATGCGTTACAAGCTGAAATCTTGGCAACTCAAAAGAAAGGTAAGCCTTACTTGCATTCGTTATCGAGCGAACCTTCTTTGTGATCGGGCGCGATGCTACGCCGAAAAAAGTCCCCGGGGAAAAGGAACAGAGTATCGCCCACTATTGTAAGAATGAGTATGTTATTTTAGTCACCGTGACTTCAAATTACCTGATTTTTACGTGATTACTTGATTATGTGATTTGTTGTCTCTTTTAATGCAATATTTGCTACATTTGAAAGCCGGCTAGTATGGGAATAACGTGTCTGTATTTATAATACGTCAATGCCAGCAACGATGTCGTAATATGAGGGTGTAACATAGCTAGAAAACATTACTTAACAATTAGATTTTTATAATATTTCAGTTTAATAAAAATTATCACAAGTGCACGCATTACTGTATCGCATACTTGGTCATCAATCAAAATGTATAATTCTATCTGTAACAGTGTGCGTCACTAACGCTACCACGTGACACAAATAATGATGAGGTATATGTAATACATAATAATAATACGGCATAAGTACAAAAATAATATAATTCCGTATTTAATAATGTCCACCACTGATGTTATAAGGACGCTACGCTACTATAGATAGCGCTGTCCGCACAGCCTCAACTGGCGGCCGAAATATATATTAAAAGTACGTAAATTTTGACGGGTAATAAAAAGAATATATACAGGGTGTAACAGTTAGTTCACAATACTTTACAGGTAGATTTCTGCCTTGATAATGAGTCGAATGTTCAAGCAACCATGACCTAATATCGATAGTTAAGGAGATATGCGTCTTCAAAGTTTGCATTTTTTTTCAATATTTCTGACTTATTTTTTTACAGTAACTTATATCTAGTATGAAAAATTCATTCTCTTTAATAAGAGTCAAATAAAACGATGAAAACCTTCTAATTCCAATTGAAAACGTTCCAATTGGATATTTTCCAGGATTTTTATTATTTTATTTAACTTGTGTTGAAACGAATGAATTTTTGCAATCGCTATAAGATACTGTAACGATAGTTCAAAGTTTTTTAAAAAGTAAGTCAGAAATATTGAAAACAAAAATGCAAACTTTGATATTACAAACTCCATAATTATTGACATGAGATCATGGCTGCTTCAAGAATTTGGACTTATAATCAAGGCAGGAATATATTCCTACAATGTTACTAATATATAATAAATTATATTTATTTAATATGTAGTTTATATCTCTGTAAAGGAGTATTTTAGAGCAATTTTTTACATAATATTTTTTCTTCAGAATCTCGTATTTTACCTTTTTTTAAATTTATTTTTTTATTTATTTAATTTATGGTACAAATACAGTTCTTATATATAACATATCAGATTAAACATTTTTTTAAATACTTGGTAGTCATGTAGACCTCATCAGTGAAGAGAAGCTCTTGAGTCTGATGAGGGAGCCACAGTTCTTATTCCTTGTTATAATATATAGGTACATAGTGTATACAAGTTATTTATTAATACAGTAAAAAGGTAAATTGATAATGAAAGTATAGGAGTTATTTTGAAAAAAGCTATAGGTTTAAATGATTTATGAATTTAAGTTTGATTTTAGGAAAATTTTAATTTTTTTGATTTGCTCTGAGAGGTTACTGATGCATCGTATCTCGATAGGTAAGTTATTATAGTAATTAATGGGTTTATAAATATAGTGATGCCGCATTTGGGTTGTTTTACATTTAGGCATTATGAATTGGTTTCCATTTCTCATAAGTTTGAAATATTTCTAGTTTTCTGTAAGGTTTTTCTTTACATATTTTTAATAATTGCTTGAAAATATCATCTACGTTTGGTACTGTATTCTACCTACCTATATTCAGAGTTGCACACGAATCTTTCAGAACACCCTGTACGATATATCGATTACAAGGTATCACTGCCCGTGTAATTTGGTTCGGCGAGGAATGGATACGGTGTCACAATTAAAAGTGGAATCGATAAATCGCGCCCGTCTCTGTCCGCCGCCGCGGCGTGGCGCGCGCCAGACAAGGAAGCGGCTGTTTGCCGCGGCAGATTGCACGTCACGTGAGCACGTACATAATAGTTTACAAACAATTCTCTTCCCACATTAAACTGGGGGTTTAAATTTCTTGGTGCCAAGCTTTTAAGAGACCCATTATCTTGGTTTGATTTGAGTGACGTCACGGGCGGGCGGTTCAGAAGTATACTGTCTTATGTATAACAAATCGCCGGGGATTCACGCTAACCTTTCCCTTACGGCGCTGAAATAAAAGATCGCGTTCCGGTTCTGTAAACACAGTGTACATGTAGACTTTTGCATTTAAAATGTTAATTTACATTAATCATTAAGTTAGGTATATTTGGATGTCTCATAATCTGTCCGAGATATTGAAGTTATCGAAGTTTTATTGTTTTAATTAGGAACTTCTTTATCTTTATTCGTCCATACAGCTTATTTTGAGTGTTCTTCTGTACTGTTTGGTCTCTAGAGCGCCAGAAAGGAACATAATGGAACATGGCTGATATACGCATTACCCTCCTTTGCAGTCGGGTTAAAATATGATCTAAGTCTGCTCATATAAGCTTGCAATTGAGTTAGTGTGGGTACAGTGCTTAATACGCGCATTGTTTCGTTGTGTTAAGTTTACGGATACGAGAGGGGGAACAATGCGCGTATTACGCACTATACCCACATAACTCAATTGCAAGCTTATATTCTTATATATATATATATATATAAAATATTTGATCGACCTCTGTATCCCAGAAAATCACTGGAAGACGGCTCACACTGCGGTCAGCTAAATCGGAGGCACTCTGCAGGCTGGTAGTACCAAGGAGACCTGGAGCCACCAAGTTTGCGGAATGTGCTTTCAGCTTTGCGGGCCCAGCTATGTGGAATCAGCTGCGATCTGTGGAGAACCACGAACACTTCAGAGCTTTCAGAGCCTAAAAACTCATTTTTTTGGGATGTCGCACCTGTAAAGCGCCCTTGAAGCGTCTCTTACGCAAAAACGGCTCTATATAAATTAACATAAACATATGAAAATACCTATAAGTTTAAGTTTAAGTTTATTTGTTTTTGTACATCGTAATTTATCATGTATGTATACAAATATCAGAGATGGTATTATATATAGAAACATATTATAAAGAATATAATAATAATGAAAGCAACCAAAACAAAGAAATAATTCTAAATAAAAGTATAAAAAAACAAAGTATAGAGAAAACATAGATACATATTATAAAGAATATGACCTGTGAAGTTTCCAGGGATTAAACAAATAATGGAATAAAATTAGAAAATTAAAACATAACTAGCAGGAAAGCAATCGGCTTCGCCGATTGCTTACTGCTAGGCCCTGCGGGCGGCTATTGTGGCCGCTTCGCGGCCAATGACGGCCGCTCCGCGGCCAATGACGGCCGCTCCGCGGCCAGCCATGGCCGCTGCGCGGCCAATTGTGTTTGCTGTGCAGCAAACACAATTGTTTACCCATGCCTACGTCAGCCGCTTCGCGGCCAATTGTATCTGGAAAATTTCCATTTTTGCTATTGTGGCCGCTTCGCGGCCAATGACGGTCGTCCCGCGGCCAATTGTGTTTGCTCTGCAACAAACACAATTGATTTCCTTACTGTTACAAAGTTAATACAATTTGATAATTGGCCGTATTTTGAAGTAAGCAATATTTCTTTTTTTGTTTCTTGACAGTTACTGTATAATATTGTGATGCTGTCAACTCTGAGTTTTTAAGTTTGGCTGGTTTAAAAATAATGAATTCATCAACATTGAGGAGAAAAAAATCAGGTTTTAGTGTCTATGGTAGCTGTCAGTGACAGACAAAATTTCAGTGAAAAAATCAGGTTTTACTGTCTATGGTAGCTGTCAGTGACATACAAAAAATGAAACAGCTGTCGAATTCTTCTTTGTATTTATTTTTATCGATAAAATTACAGCGTCTTATTTATTAATAAATTACATAGCATTTTAGTTTAATGATTATTGATAAATGAATGTATTTTAAAAATATATCATTTTGTAGTCCATTTCACGACCATCATCTTTAATACTATCCACATAATAAAATGTAAAGATTGGACCTTCTAAACGCCCGAGTACATCTTCGTTAACCAATCGAGCATGTTCATTCTTTGGACACAGTATCGCTCGTTTACTCATTAGGGGAACATCCGCTATAGAATGTACTTCATTATATATGCTTTGAACAACATTTTGACTTACACTTTCATTTGGAATAAGCACTGATGACGCATACTTTCCTTCCACAGGAGGCAGCTTTCCATCGCCTAAATCTAAAAGCCACTGTGTAAATGAATTTTCACCTTCTAAAGCGGGGACATTAGTTTTCAAATTGAAAATAGTAAAATTTTTCCAATGTTGGCTGTTTTTAATAGATGTCGCTACTAACTGACCGCGAGAAGCCCTTCGAGAAACTGGTAGAATTTGTCTAGTCGCCGCCCAAAATGATTACTTTATTGCCAAAAATATCATTATTACCCATTATATCGCGCAGAGTACGTTCAATTATATCTAAAGCTATAACTGGCGCCATCGGCGCTTCATCCCAGATGATACATCAGCTGCACTTATAATTGCACGGTTCTTGGATGTCACTCTGCATGTTGTGTTATTCTATAAATCAAGAAGTAAATTAAAAGCCATGTGACATGTACGTCCACCTGGTAATAAAATTGCTGATATTCCTGTCCAAGCAACAGATAAAACTTTCTTAGATCTTCCTCTTCAAGTATGTATAATAGTCTTATAAAGGAACGTTTTACCTGTGCCACCAGGACCGTCAATAAAGAAACATTTTTTTGTTTCAGATACATCTGAAATTTTTTACTTAATATACTGTCGAAAGCACAATGTTCTCGATTGAGTTTTCCAGCCATCTCTAACCCTAAAGAACTTTCTAATGCTAAATTAATATCAACCACTTCATTATAAGTATTGCTGTAATCTGGTCCCGGCAAACCCTGTGATGTGCATGAAGAATTTTCATTTATTAATGCCTTTTGAATATACAAAAGGGAACAATTTTGTGCAATTTCTGCAGTAGCACCTTGACGACTAAAGTCTTCTGACATCAAATCTTTGAAATCGTTCCACAGCTGCAACGGATCTGGTGGGAGGCAATGAATCATTAATAAGACAAATAGGTCACGAAGAGCTTTGGGCATCATATACGTTGAAGCTTCAGCCATGCAACGCTGCCATTCTCCAATATCATCGATGAGTCCTAATTCTCGTACTGCATCACGAAATGTAGGAAGTAAGACAACCATTAATAGTCCGCAAAGATTCAAAGGACGTAGCCCCAGTCACTTGTAAAAGAATAAGTCTTAAATGGTATAATTCTATATTTCTAGGAGAAACGGGGGACATGCGACCAATAATCTTGTCCCCGCCACATTGCCTCTTCTTCCACTGCTTATTGCTAGAAAAAACATAGAAATTAGTTAAATCCTGATACTTAATATTACATGCCTCATTATCTTGTTGGTTAAGTTTAAACCATGCAGTTTAATGTTGTATTATTTAAGGCTGTAGAGTCCAACCAAATTCACCTGATGGAAATAACAATGGAAAAACCATCGGATCTAAATGTTTTGATAACATATTAATACGCTGGAGACCTCCTACATTCTTAGGGTGAACAGCAAAATCTACGTTTGGCGGTAACCTACCTTCGTAATCTGCTACATACACAATGGCGACTTCATTATTATTAGATGGAGCATTATACCTTTTTTGGTCATCTAACGAAGAACGCGTAAAGAGTAGTTGAATATTCCGCATCTGGCCCCCGTGCTCTGCAACTATAGATTCTTCTTCCTCAACCGCTTCTTTCAACCTTTTGTATTGGAGAGCATATGGACTTACACGACGGATGACATTATCAATAGTTTCCATTATATTTTGTTGACATCTAAGGTTAGACGGATGGCTCATACGTACCCTGACTGCTTCATCCGCATCGTAAACATATAGTTGCGCATATGCCGGCACCTCTCCATCACTCTGCAAACTTCTAGACGTTCTATGATATACTTCACCTGAAATTTTTAAACAATACGGGCCTACACCTGGTATGTCACTTATTTGCACTCCGAAAGATGCAAATGCATTAGCACAGTTGTACTGCACATTTAAAATAAGATTTCGCATTTCTTCCTTCAGCATACACTCTTTGCCTAGCATTTTTACGTTCCCGCTGGTCAGCATTCCTTCTTTCACATTCCTCTTCTGTTATGTTTGACAGTCTACGTCTGGCATTTCTTCTTTCATATTGTGAACTCGAATCGCATTATCAAATTGCCGGTTTGTGATGTTGAGTCTTCCATCGGAATTCTGAAAAATAATAATATTTATGTATAAATACGGAGAAAATGACACGTAAAATGACATTCGCGCCACGCGCTGTGAGTCTTTTGAGGTTATATGAGAGACGTTTAAAGGTTAAGTTCACTTTGCAGTTTAAATAAAATATAAAGCGTAATAAATAAATGTTTTGAACGTTTATTGAAGCAAGATTAATGCAAAAACAATAAAAAGAAAAGCGTAAACGTATACTTACTGTCAATGTCAAAAAGCGTCATTCTGTGGTATGACCAGCACAAAAATTCGTTGACTGCAATTACGTTGGCTGTTTTGAATACACGGATTCCACGAAAATATTTAAAAAAATCTATAAATTCCGATATTTTAATTTTCGATAATTTGGATTTGGATGTTTTTTGATATCAGTTTGTTCGTATTCCTATATTTTTTAATCTTTTTAATGTACTCTAAAATGTTTTTTTTTAAACTGGCAACAGAAATTATCAGTATGCAGAAACGACATTGGTTGGAGTAATTAATATATAGATTACATTATATTATTATGTAAGCGTGTAAAGATAATAATTGTTTGTAATAGATTAATAAACAAACAACATAAAAATATTTTTTGTTTATTATCATCGTGATCAGTTTAGCGATCGCAAGTCTACATTTTTGGACATAACTGCTTTAATGAAGGGATTTCCGCGCAAGTCCAGTATTCTGGACCGGGGCAAGCGAGTGGCTATAATTTTGAGAGGAGCAGCCCCTCTCATTATGAGATGTAATTAAAAACTAACCTAAATACAGAATTTTGTCAACCTATTCCTAAATCCAGGATTTTGTCAACCCATTCCTAAATACAGAATTTCGTCAACCCAGTAGGACCGCAATCTAAATAAAGCAGAAATCTACCTGTAAAGTAGTGTGGACTAGCTCTGTTACTTGCAACAGTTTCGTCAGCGGTCGACTGTACGGTACCACGAGTAAAACATCTAATTGAAACCTAGTTATTAAAATAAAATTATTGTGGAATTTTGTACCAAAAAAGGAAAACTTGTACATTTTTACTCCCTTTATATTAACTCGTGGCGTCTGCTTGCTTGCTTGCCGGCTTGCCGTCAACAAAAACTTTGATCGATTTTTGACCCTTTTCCCGTGATCCAATCGAGCTGAAACTTGGCAAGTAGACTCGTGGCGACGATCAAGAAGATCTATCAAATTTTCGTTAAAAAATTAATAATTTATTATAGTATAATTTCGGATTTTTAGAAATTTTATTGGTTTTTTCAAATTGGAATCATTTGAAAAGTTTGATTAGCAACGGCGGCCCGATAACGTCGCGGAATATTTTCTAAATTTGAATTACTCCGTCGCGTCGGTATACATAATAGGTACCTACTTCACTACGAATGTCGAAAATCTAAATTGATTGACAAATGTTTTTAGAATTTAATCTTCAAAGCATGAAATGTCTTATCAAAGCTCAAAACATCTGACATTTTAGAAATATATTAAATTACTGTTATTTATAAGTTTAGTGTTATGTTATATGTTTTAATTCGTCTTTAATTGTTGTTGTATTTTACAAAGAAAGGGAGTATAATAAAAACTTGGTTTTTATGGGTTACTTTTTAACCGAGTTATTGCATATCTGAGTTGAGCCGAATGCGACTCAGGAATTTGGAAACAAAGAAATGTGTAACTGTTTTGAGATTGGAATGAGTCACAAAGCGTGACCTTTCACTCGGGACTCTCGGCGCTGCGCTGGTAACCTCCCATTGTTGCTGCGCTAACCGGTTTAGCTAATAGCGCGCGGACTATGTGGGTGCAACCCACTTCATTCTCCCTTCAATCTATTATATTTACTATTTTTATTTATTTATTATTACATTTTTAATTATTATTTTCCATTTTTTATTTCCTTCTATAAACAAGTAGATATATATTTTTATATAGGTATGTAATAATAATTTTCAGGCATATTCTAGTGCATATTTTAGATAATTCGTAAGAGTAACATATACTAATTATAATAATTTCGTTGCCTTATTTAAAGTAAAATATATATTTTTCTTTTTCTTTTTTTTCTTTACAGTAATTTTTTTTTCTTTTCTTTTTCATATAAATAAATAAATAAATACTTATTCCTTAGTAACCGACACGTAAAAGTACCGCCATTTTTGACGGGTTACAGCTATTTTAATATTAAAAAGAATATTTAATATCCCACTTAATATCCGACTTTAAAAATTTAGAGGTAACATTACCACCTACGAAACCTATATATACTGTAATGGGAAGGACCATAGATGTCTCTAACATAGTTCATTCAAATATATGAAAGAAACTTATTTAGAACATATGTATAATACAACCTAAAACAATGATAATGCGTGATGTTCTTAAGGTGGAATTGGTGAAACTACATTGTGTAAAGTGATCACTTAAGCCAGCTCATACAAGTCATAAGCCCTCAGCCAACCCATAAAGACTTCCATACACGTTTCTCATATAAATAGCTTCGTCTCTATGAGACTACTATAATTTATCTAAATTAGTAAATATCACCCTGTGGACCAAATCCAGTACTGTGTTCTCAGAACATATACATACATATGAAAATATATTTTTTTATATATTTTAAGTGTTTAAAAATACATTATCATTAATCGAAACATTCATTAAAATTTATGGTTTTTCAGTATAAAAAGCACTCGTATCTCAAAATGTGATTTTGTCAAATAGCTGCCTTTATGCTTATGGGGGCAGGACAAGAAGTTTATAATGTTAATGACTAGGATTTATAGACACGCTAAGGAAGTACAAAAAAACATTACGGTTTCCTTCATACATATACCACATATCATAGGAAACACTCACCTGGATCATCGCAATTATAAACAGCTCTCGTGTCTGTGCTAAAAGCCCTCATCTATTTTTACGCAAGTCTAGGCTCCGAGTTAACGCAAGAGTTGCGTTTTTTAATACATCCTTCGAAACACATTACGAGAGGCCCCATGCAGAATGCTGATGAATTTCCGGATTACGTTATCTTATATGACAGCCTGCGATGACGTCATACACGCTTGGTCAAAAGCCTTCCACGTAAGCCATGAGTCACGAGCGTTCTCTTGCAGTTTTGCTACAAAAAATAGGAATACAAATGACAGTATTCGTACCGCGATGTTTCTATTGTAAACAATTCCTTCGCAAATATTTGTTAATGGATCGTGCCAAATCTTCTATCTCTGTGCTTTAAGGTACAGATACACATACCACTTAGTGGCATGCTCATAAATCAACCGGCGGTTGTACGGCTAGTGGCATGCTCGTTACTAGCAATGTGCGTACACACATGCCACTAATAAGCAAGGCCTAGAGAAGGTCGATACTGCGCATGCTCACGTGACACTAAATAAGCATGTGTATATGTAGCTATATACTCATACTACGATCATTTATGTACGACAAAAAGTGTTTTAGCATTACTTCAGGTGATGATATACATTTTAGATTTTGTAAAGACAAAAACTAACATTCATAGAACAAAAAAAAGTTATATAGTAACAAATTATTGTGTTTTGAATACAAAATTTGGTTCTAAATATAAATCTACGTGCTTGTTTGGTCCAGTGGTATCCAGATCAGATGGTCGAGGACTCAAGACTTATAGTTGTCAGATATAAGAATATTGATGTGAGATGTATTCCACGCATGCAACTCTACATAAAAAAGCCCAAAAGCATGTGAATAAATAATGCAATACGAAGTTAAAAACGAAGAAACCATCGGTACGTCCTTGACCCGCGTGACGAGAGGGCACTCTCCTGAAGACGCTGTGAAATGGCTCCAGCGAATCGTCGAGAATCGAATACAGTCACGTCCATACGGTCCATATCTATAAATTTTTTACAAGTTAGTTTTTATGTTAAATTTTAGTTTTATTTCAATAAAAAGCGAGTGTTTAAAAACATTAGAAAATCAAACATTCGAAATTATGTTAGTACCGATTTATCCTTAGAATGGTCGCATTGTACGTGTGAAGGAATATATTCTGCGTTTGATCCAATTATCTATGTAGTAGAGTTCTTTTGTTCATTGAAAAAGCATTTAATGATTGCGGCACTTCAAAAATCCAAATATTGTCTCAATAATTAAAACTTTGGCATTTTAAGTTTATTAGCGTTGTTGTTATAGGTACATATATTTTATCAACTTATGTTTTAAAAAGAGTAAACACCTAAATCTTCTAATATGTTACGCACAACAAAAACACAAATTTTGGCAAAAAAGTTTAAATATTGAATAAACATTAAAAGAAAGCTTTTTTGTTTAATTTAATTGATTGTATAAGTTAAACTGTAATACAATCTCATGAAATTTGTGAACCATTGCTTTTATTATTGTCGCATATGCCAATTTTTAAAAGTGTTTCATCATTAGGCAGTTAATTTAAAAATATATACTACACATTTTCTGTATTCCGGAGTTATATTATTATGCTAAAAAATAAATATTTGTGGGGACGTCATCGTGCAATGCGAAAGCAAAATAGTAAAACAAAACAATTGTTTCTTGTCATATTTTCCATTAATTTGACTAAAACGCTTTGCAAAAGAAGTTGTTATTCTATTAGGTAACATTTTGTGCACAAGGCGAAGACTGATGTTAATAAATGATGATATGATCACAATTCCACGCACACGTCTACATTCAGCATGTGGAATTGTGGAGCTAGCGTGCGGCTCAGGCGGAAGGAGCGTTCTGCAACTCTAACAAATCATAATTTTGTCCCTGAAGATCGAAAAGTGTTACCCAGTTAATGGGCAGCAATCTGTCGCAGTCCCCGAGGCGTGAAATGCCCCAAAAAGACAACAATGAGTTCTCGTCGAAAAGTAACGAATCTATTCAAGTTTGACAGACATCCGCGTTTTGTTATTGAATTAGTGTGTTTACAGATTCGTGGGAAATCAGTTACCACGGCGTGCTGATCGCGTCAATGTGTGCGTAACCAGATGCGAAGCAAAAATAAAAAATCCAGTAGCGGAATAAACAGCGGGTGGACTGGGCGGCCGCCCGGGGCCCGAGAACTCAGTGACAGAGATGGGTCGTTCATGAACGAACTGTTCTTTTTTAACTGTTCGCTCTCCTGAACGAATGAATTGTTCAGTTCACTTTCACTAACAATCGTTACTTCACTAGTCGGTATGGAATGTAAGGAAGCTATTTTAATTATATTTCAGTTAATTAATACCGAAATTCAGTTTTGTCGATTTATTTTTCACATGTAATAAAAGTACAGAACCATTGAAAATGAATAGTTCCACCCTCCATGAGTACTCATCGAGGCCTCCGAGTAATGGCACAGCAAGGGGAGGGAGCACGTTTCCTGGGTAACCTCAAGATCTTAGCTGTCTTTGCCCCACTTTTATACATAGTCAATGGATATAATAAATTAAATATAAATACGTAAACACTGTAAAGCTTGAACAAATACCCGCACTAAAAAGAATTAGCCAGACTTCTTAAAAACATTCTATAAGGATAACAGCGATTTATTACATGAGAAATCGACAGATATTTTGGAAAAAATCATGATATTAAAAATGTTCTCTAAAAAACCATTTAAATAGGTTTTTTCACATATAAAAAAAACCAAATGTTTAAAGTAAACAAAATATACGTATATTATTGATGAATTTGGCGTTAACGTAGTAGAGATTATTAATGATGCGTATTGTGTTACCTCTAAAGTGAGTTTAAATATTCTACCACCTAAGTTATGAGAATTACAGAATCTCTCACCGACAGGTGAAGTATTAAACTCAATACTGAGATATATAATATAAATATATAATTAAAATCACGTACAGGTAACAAAAATATCTCAATACTGAGATATATAATATAAATATATATTTAAAATCACGTAGAGGTAAAACGTTTTTACCCAAGTTAATGATTTTGGAAAAATATATGCCTGAAACACAAAGTGTTCATAGTATCTATTTTCATTGGGTGCTTTTACAAGTAATTAATAAATGAATCCCTAAATTGAAAATCACGGTGAATATTGGTACAATTGTTTAATAAAATATCTCTAATAACATTTTAACAGAGGCCCAAAAGAATGCAATCTACACCACTGAACAAATCCCATTGGATTTTTCTCAATTCGTTATTTGTCGACATGAAGCGAGTCATTCATCCACAGTGTGACGTCATTGTTCCGTTTACAACTGTTTTGATTTCCGAGACCGAATGAAGCTTTCGAGATTATCTAAATATTTAGATAACACTCTCAGAAGAGCTATTCATTCTGCACGATAGGCAAAATATAATTTGTTACATTACCTACTCGGCGAACTGCTTAACTGAAATACAAAGATTCGCTTACATAGGATACCAAGAGTAAAATTACTGTAATGATCCGTATCTATGGAATAAGATATCTCAGAGATTTAATTGAGATAAATTTCACTAATATGTACTCGGACATATTCTTGAGATTTCGAAAAAAAGACAAAAACTCAAGCCACGTAGGGTCGTTCACCTTATGAAAGCCATTTGCATTAGTGTGAGTGATACCCTCTGTAACACGTAAATTGTGTAGTGGTATTTCTTTTTTTAAAGCTACTCCATTGTCCACTTCAGTATCACACTGGCAGTCACGCGAAGCGGTCGTTTCTTTGTTTAATATTTTTTATTAAAAGGTAAGGTGGCTGCAAGATCACGATACGGTGACCACAGACTCAAATCAATTTAATATAAATTTTGACGAGGATTCTGATTCGGATACAAACGACAATAGTTTATCTTATTGATTAAAATAAATTATAAGATTTTAAAATCATTTAACTACAATTATACCTGCTTATATATTATTTATTTTAAACTAGCTATAACTCATCAAAAATGACGTGCTTTTGTTATACTTGTATTTCGGCCGCCAGTTAATGCTAGGAAAATAGCGCTATCTATAGTAGTGTCTTGATAACATCAGCGATGGACATTATTAAAAAGAGAATTATGCTCCTTATACCGCATTATTATATTACATTATTATTTAAGCATTCTGGTAGCTTTGGTGACGGACATTGTTACGTAGAGAATTATATATTTAATTAATGATTAATACCAATGACACATGCGATACAGTAGGTAATGAATTCACTTATTAGTTTTAATTTACAGTAAACCGAAATTGATTTTGACAAGAAACGACGTGAATAATGAATATAAACAGTTTTCCGGTATCGATATGTGTGATACATTTGTGTGGATGAGCAGGCCAACTGATGTTTCGTTTCTAAACACGAAACTCCGGTGCGTTGTTTCCATTGTTCATCGCTAACTACTTCCGCCTTGGTGAACGACTAAAACAACAACAGAACGAGCACAATAGAAGAACTCGCTGACACGGGGAAACTATGTGCTAACAATGAGAAGACGTAATCAGAAAGCCGACGAATAACTTCGTTCGCGCATTTCGTTCATGGAAATACGAACGACACGTAATTCCACGAACGTAACAATATTCAAACAAGTCAAGTCAAATAGTCGACGTACCTTTTGTTTTGCAGGAAGATCGCGAAAAGTGTCAATTCATCAATATTCCAGACCATTCGTCTTCTGATTTGGAAAAAAAGGTTGAGCAATTGGGTAAATATCGACAGAAATACTATATTTTGCAGGGGTATCATATCGCTGTTTTCGAAAAATTTCAAATGACTTTCTCCGATCATGATCCAGAAATCATTTTTCATGAATGTGTTTATTTGTATATTAACTACATGTAATTACAGAACTTTTCTGGAAAATTGGCATCGAAAATATTACAGCTAAGTTCTTTAGCCAGTCTGATCCGGCGTCTCGTTTCAAAATGTATTTTTATTAATCTCTTAAATTCATCAAAATTAACCCTAGAGAAAAGTTTAAAATACACAACACACATGACTCTTCCGATCAATGGATTTTTGTTTATGCTAGGTTAGGTTTGCAGAAATGATTAATAATTCAATCGGTACCATGTTCCAGAAAAAAAATTTGTTTGATTATTTTAATTAAGATCAAGCATTAGTTGTTGTTTTACATAGCGTGAGAGGCGTACAGGCGAAGATGGGTGTTGGAACGCAGGGAACTCTATCGAAGCACGGATTAATTTGTTTGTAGAATTCATTATTCATTCAGCCAAGTAACCGTTAGACCGTTAATGTTTTTGATTATATAGCGGAACAATATGGCAAAACATTTAATTGCTCCACGATAGCTCCCAGGAGTCACGCAGCCCTAGGGCGGACGACGGACCCTGGTGGTGCAGGTCGATTGTGAACATTCCTGAACTTTGCGGCTTTGTCATACTAAACTTAAATGCCTTTATCTTTATTCTATAGCGTCGCATACTCAAATCATTCAAATATTTCTGAAAAGGGGAAGAAAACATGCCCTTGAAAATTGATATTTCAAATACAAATTGGGTATCCTAATTGTCGATATGTGAATACTTTTACTTACTCTCTGACACTTCAATTACGTGCTTTTATTTCTTTCAATTGATGTAATTTTTAACAAACAGATCGTCAACAGGTCATTAATGACCCTAATAGATGGCCCTAGAGTGACATTAAAGTACAAAGTATGAATATTTTGTGAACATTTGAATATGATATAGTTACACAATACACTTTTTACGATAAATTAATGATGAATTGAATATTATATAGTTACACAGTACACTTTTTGCGGTTAGTTCATAATGAAAAATAATAAATAATAAAATAAATAGTATTCAGACTAACGCAAATCACTAAATAAAATTTTATGAATAATTTCTAGGTTATTAAGTTTTTAGACAATACACTTTTTATGATAAATAGAAATAAATAATGTTTTAATTATAGAATGGTACATAATATTCAAAAAAAAAATCGTATTTTTAACTCTCTTCGTCTGTTATTTGATGTCGTGGAATCTTTTAATTGATTTTTGCGAACTTCCCGAATAGCCAGAGCTCTGAAACTTGCGAAATTTATGTAAAGTAGATGACGGTACATTATTAAATTATTTTCGACATGATTTGGTCATTATTTCGATTAAAATTAATAATCACGTCACTCTCAAGCAAGAGCCGCAGAAACAGCTGAAGAACATGCCATTCGAAAATTAGCTTTAAACTTTAAAATAACATAATTAATATTTGTACTAGAAGGAAAGCAATCGGCTTCGCCGATTGCTTACTGCTAGGCCCTGCGGGCGGTTATTGTGGCCGCTTGGCGGCCAATAAAGGCCGCTCCACGGCCAGCGATAGCCGCTGCGCGGCCAATTGTGTTTGCTGTGCAGCAAACTCAATTGTTTACCTATACCTACGTCAGCCGCTTCGCGGCCAATTGTATCTGGCAAACTTCCATTTTTGCTAATGTGGCCGCTTCGCGGCCAAATGTGTTTGCTGTGCAGCAAACACAGTTTAGATATAATTAAGACAAAGTATTTATTCAAAATTTCTAACCGATTAATAAGTCAGAGCGGAATAAACCTTAGTTCGATAGGTAGGTACCTACTCTCTTCTCTTCTCGCAGTGTTGATTACTTTTATAAAACATTATAAAAAATTAATCTTTGTTTAATATTTACATAAACAAATTTAAATGTTCAAAACCAAAAATGTAATTAAAATTTCAACAAAAAAAATATTCTCGACCGTAAAAAAAAATTCGATCCTGCCAGGATTCGAACCTGGCATCTTCTGCTCTGCAGTCAGACGTGTTATTCATTGCGCCACCGGACGCGATAAACAAAGCGACAAAATTATTGTATACAAATAGAAATCATCATCCAAATGCAGAAACGTACGACATTGCTTGGAGTAATTATAATATAGATACTGCATGGGTGATGTTAAAAAATCGATTACGAATGTATGCAAAGAAAGCTTATAAAAGCATGTCTTCATTTTTTTCATTTTTCTTCTTCAATTATTTTTTTGATTTTTGTGTTTTTGTTTTGTTAGTACCAAGGGGACGCATTCCATACGATTAAAAATGCTATAATAAATCTAAATTATTCCGCGATTTATATCTAAATGATATAGGTGTTTATTTGATTAATTATATACGTAGGTCCTTAGTAATAACTTTTTCCTAATTTCTCAAGAATAATACAAAGTTATTTAACTCAAATGAGTACATTTTAAAACATGCATGACTTTGAAAGGGTGCAATTCTTTCAAACTTGTCGATAGAGCCCATAGTAATTAAGATAAATTATAGAATTCTTATAGAGACGAAGCTATCTATATGAGAAACGTGTATGGAAGTCTATTATAAGATGGCCCAGGGCTTACAACCTGTATGAGCTGGCTTAAGTGATCACTCTACACAATGCAACGTTGTTCACGAATTCCATCGTAAGATCATCCAAACATTATAAAAGTTTTGAATTCATTAAATTTTCTATTAGAATATATGAAGTTTTCGCTATTAGCTACGAGACACCTGTATAAATTTAAAGGTTTACAAAGACCGCTATCAAAATATTCCGTCCCGCACTAATTATTTTCCGGTCAGATGACGTAACGGCGCGATACTTGAACCGTAGGGCACAATTGACCCGCTGGTGATCGATATTACCCATGTCATCCATTTCCCGCAATCCAGGTGACTGACCACAGCTGGCAGGTAGGGCCTTATCGGATAATCCGGTACAAAAATATCGATTATTTTTTCTATGAATACAACGTACATATATTTAGCGGGTCGTATCACCAGGAATGTAGAGGTCGTGGAAGGTGATCGAGTCAATATCCGCCGTGAAAAATAATGAAAACATAATGTTTCGCCGCCTTATAAGACAAACTGACCAAAGGCGTATTGTAAAATTAAATCACTTTTTCATTTTTTGTCTATCCGGTGGACCACACACATGGGAAACGGACTTTAGGGAGTGAAAATAATAAATAAGTAAATATTTTATAAATTTATTTGTTTAAATATTATCACAATTACAGTTTTTATAAATTTAGCTTATAATGCCCCACCAGGTGAAACCGACTCTGGGGCAGTTATTTATTTATTAATCAACGCCCTGGTTAGTTGCCTTTTACAGTACAAGAAAGTAACAAGATTTTTTATATACTTGTCTAAAATAAAAAATAACATTTGCAGTGAATGTCCAGCCTTAACAATCATAAATACATTCAGATACAAATCTCAAATAACGGTTATTGTGTAACCGATTAAAATACCGTCACCAGTGAATTCAATATTTTGCCGTGTCGTTTTCTAGGACTTTGAGAAAAAAATATATAAAAAGGTTTGACTTTGGATTCGGGCCTTAGAGCCTGCGCAAGACGAAGGTACCCTCTCCTTACACCTATTAGCAAAACTATTTTAAATTATAACTATAATATAATTATAATTATAATCTGCATCCCGGGTAACGGTGGGCACGCGCCGCTAGGTGTGCATATACAAGACGCCGTTTTAAGCGACGTTTGCGATGCGCAGCGGGGACGAGATTGCGTGACTTCGCGCGGCATAATGGCCGATTGCGAACCCTGCATTAGGAAATCATCATCGTGTGATGGCAACAGTCAGATAATGGTATCATGATTACTGTTTACTGGGAAAAAATACATCACGTATAAAAACAGAATTATTAAAGCCGGGTTATTACGACCTTTCGAATCCCATTGCAGGGTCCATCATCAGGGCTGATGTGACGACCAGAAAGGTCGTAGTAACATGGCATAATACCCGAGAAGACACAAACCAGAAGATTCTGAGTGGCCGTGAAAACCTAGGAACATTCTTAAATAAAGCCGGATTTCTATTCCTGAAAAGGTTATTTCCTGACTCGCAGGAACGTCTCGAGCCTATCGCGGAGCCGGGCGCGTGGTAAATTAATAAATCTCACGAAGAATTCTTCCAGAAGTCATTAATGTTTACAGTAGACTTGTGTGAAAAAACTGTCTTAATAGTTTTTTATTTAAAAACACGTTCTCCATCTGTAAGCTAATCGTCTGGTATATGTAGTAAATTGATTATTTATCCTTATAAAACGCATCCTTATGCCTTCCGTTCACACTGATCGACTGCGATGTCACTAACAAATTCAAAGTTCTGTCGCTTTGATTGCTGATTCCATACGGCGGCGGCGATCACTAATGCATTTTAGTTGTGCGTATTATTACACCAACTTATCAATGTATTCTAAGTGAATCCTTATATGGCAGCGATTCCACTTGACCGGATATGAAAAAATATAGCGCACATTTAAGAAGAAACCTCGATGTTCAGATCTACAAAGATGGATATACTAAGGTTTAGCAATAAAACGTAAATCATTTATTGGCAGTTTTCTTCCTTAATTGTTTTGAGAAACTCGGTTCTGAGAAGCTTGAGAGTGAAATTCATAAAAGAGTTTAATTAGGTTTCGTTTGTATTCATGTTTATTCGAAATTTGTTGTTGATGAATTTTCGACATCTACATTTAACAGCTTGACAAAATAGATATTATTCGATATCGTAAATATATTTGCGTTTCGCTCTAGTGTTCGTGTTATATTTAACATATGTAATCATTTTTGAAACCGCAGATCGTGTCTATCGCGTAATTGGAGACACCGTTTCTGGTAACGGTTTCATATTGTATGACAACTGACAACGTTCACACAGACTGGAATTGCAAAACGGTACAAAGGGCTTTCTCCATTCGTCCGATTATTCTAGTTATTTTGTAGGTACCTGTGTACTAATTTAATACGAGTTTATTAATGTTTGAAGTCATTATGTGATAATCAGTTTTAATGATTCTGTGGTATTTTCGTACTCTGTTTTGTAAGGGAGGATGGAAAAATGTGGGTTATCCAAATCTCAACACACCCAATCAATTTTCCTATCAATATTATTTTTCTTCCAGGACCCTGAAATCTTGCTTTGAATGATTGAATATATGACATTGTATTCTAGAAATTAATAGTTTTTCGGGCCCTTTTCCAATTTTTAAAATACATGGATAGTCCGCAGAGATAATGATTTAGATCTGAATCTGAAGAGGAAGGAATTTAGTAGGTGCTGCAAAATGAAGCTGTGAGAACAATATTGAGAAGAAATAAGCATACTCGATCAATTGAACCTTCAAAAACATAATAAATGACAACCAGAGTATAAAAATATAAAGATATTTTATAAACCCGTTATTTAGGAGAGGGAAATTTTACGGAAGAATGTCCCCCCTAGGGTATGTTTAAGACACAGTTACACTGCAGTTAAAGTATTTATTCTTGGATAATTAAATCCCCTAGTGCAAACAATACGTGTTTTTTTAGAATACACCTATTTTTGTAAAAAATTTGTTTAAACCGAGTCATAAATAAAAACGTCTTAGTTAGTCTTAATTAAAGCACAACTTATTAACTAAGATTATAAATATTACTTGTAGTATTTTTCTTAACAAGATCAACGTATTGGCACCAGACGTTGCGCCCAATTGTAACACGAAATTAACACGAAACAAAATGGCAAAATATAGTGGAAAAATTGATACAAATCAACATGAGCACGAACATGATGCAAGAGAAAGAGACGGAACAATACTGCCGTTCAGGAAAAAGTCTAAAACTTCAAAGTTGTACAGTAGAATGAAGATTTTTAATGAAATGCCAGAGGAATTAAGAAAGGAACAAAAAAGGTCAAAATTTAATATTCAGCAACATAATTATAATTACATTATAATAATTTAATATGAATATAACTATATGTATATTTTAGATGAGTCATATATTAAATTAGGTGAAAAATGATCATCATAAAATAATCACTACAATGTTAACACCAAATCCATCAATAATTATGTTTTAAATTGATAAATAAATTGATAGATAATATAAACAATAGTTGATCAATTTATAATATTAACTTTTGCAATAATTTAAGCATAAATAACATTGATAACCAATTTAATTAATTAATTAATATTTAAAAATCAAAGTACACATATACATAAACAATTTATTTCGATTTTTAATTTCTAATATACTTACGTTGTATCCTGATGAAGGGACCATAGGCCCCAAAATATGTTGGTATTTTAACAAATTAGTGATTTAAACAAAGTAAGCATATGTACATATGTTAATTATATTAATAATGTCACAAAAAAATCATTTAGGTATTACTTTTTTGAGAAATTGGTTATCATTGGGTGCCTTTAATAAAAGCAGTTACATACGATTTCTACAGCAAAAATTAGTATCAAAAGACAAATAATTATTTTAACTAAATAAGTTAAAGTTTTACATTTTTTAAAAACAGACAATTATTAAAGTCACTCAACAGATATACATAATATGAATAATTTGAATATCCAAATCGTGTGGTAAGACCACGCTGAGCACCAACCTTGGCAGCTAAACAATTTCCTGCTTCACTTGTGTCATCTTTGACCGATGTCTACGTTTACTATCTGTGGCTGTGGCATACTTATTTTACCTGAACAGCCAACAGAAACAGTACCTAATGATGGACCGGTGAAATCCATGGGCAGAAACCACAGCGAAATCGTTAAAGTTGAAACCGTCTGTCTAAAATAATTGATTTTGTAATTCGGCTCTTACGAGTTCTAGAGTCTAGACTGGTACGTTATCTCGCGGGATACAGTTCTAATGTCTAGACAGTTATGTTATCTTGTGAGATTTCGGAAGACGCCCTGCTGAGAACTGACTTTCTCAATACGCGGCAGAAAACATTGGAAAGTGTCGCGATAATTGCATTACTTTACTGTCTCACACTTGTTTCGTAATTGGCCGGTGAAAGTAATTGTTAAAAAAGTAACGGAGATTTTTTTATCAATGCCCTAACAGCAGTAGTAGTAACAGTTAGAACCCAATGTGGTATCTTCATGACATTCAATTGACAAGAGTTTAACAATTTGACTTCCGTTGATGAAACACAGGGTTAGCGAAACAAAATAAAAACAGTCGATAAGACTAATTGACCAAATTTCTGAACCAACACAATTACCCGAGTTCTGTTTATGGACACGAGAATTTTGTGCGAGGTCAGGAAAGACAGAGAGAGAAGATTTGACCATGGGGTCAAATTATTGGTCTTTGTTAGATGGTATTTTACAAAAATGCCCATCCATTCGAATAGTTTTAGGTAAACGATTTCAAAAAAATTATAACTGTTATTAGTTATTTGTATCAACATAAAAAATATAAAATGCGAAATAACACTGTAATTAAAGCGGAAGCATTTTAATCAATTTCTTGTTTTCATTCATATACCAACAGTATCTTAAACAAAATGTCACTGTCCTTTTTTGTAGTGCGAAGAGAAATTTGAGAGAAGATTCATACATTTTATTGGAATGAAGTGAAATTTTTCTTTAAAATATACGAATTAGGGGAAAATATGATTTTTTGCTCTGAAGGTACATATAATTTTGGAATATTAAACAAATAAAAAAGTCTATTTTTTTGTTCAAATTTTTAAAATTTAATGCTGCTTGTGGGTGATATTTAAATTTTTATGTGTATGCAGATAGGTATTTAAAAAAATATATCCTGCGTATGTTACACATCTTTGTCTAAATAATTGCAAAAATTAAGTACATAAAAATGTTTCTACGTATACAGCCAAAGATATGTCGAGAAAAGGCTTTTTTTTCTAATATTCCCTATAGTATCGCAAATGTGAATGCCAAAATAGGGCATAACGCACCATTCTTAAACGTGATAGAAACTTACTCATTCAGAAATTATCATAATTTCCAAACAGTGTCAGTTAATTTAATTTTAATTATGTTTTAATTTTCCAAACCAGTTAGATTTTTTGTTAAATGCGATGAAAAATTTATTCCAAAATTGTATTACACATTAAACAAACTACTATATTCGATACCCATGTATGATCCGAACCTGGTCTCAACGTTGGATTTTGAATACGAATAGTCAGATATTAGGTGTTCTCGGTATTATTTTATGGGAATGGGAGTATGGATGCTTACAGAAGAACTGGAAAAACGACATTGAAATGTGGATAACTGAAGAATACTTGAAACAAGCTGAATATGCAGAGTTACGAATGAAAGTGTTATGGTTTGGATGAAAAAAGAAGTAATCAAAACAATAAAAATTCGAAAACTTCAATATATCGGACATGTGATGAAACATCCATAGAAGTACGAGATCTTTCGTCTCATAATGCAGGGAAAGATCGCCGGAAGTCGGGGCCCTGGAAGAAGGAGAACATCATCAAGAACAAACTGCCGTCACAAGGCTGAAAACCTTATGACAGCAATTTGACCAGTCCAGTTCCGAGATATGGTGTGTGTGTGTGATGGTGGCCAACGTCCGTTGAACGGATACGGCAAAGAAGATATTAACACTACGAAAATATTGAAAAATACAGATTTCATTATAAGGAAATTTGAGTTTCATTATTGGTGTTGTGAGACCAATGGGTGTGATCGATATAAATGGAGAGTACAGCCATCCGTAAAAACCAAACTCTCGTAGGACACATTTATATGCGTAGCTGCAGGTATGCTAACTTTTGTTGAAACCTGACTTTTGTGTGACAAGTAAGCACAGGACAGATGGAGATACAGGATGAAAAGAAATACTCTCGATTTAACAACGGCCGACTTATTGATGTGAACGGTTACAATAATAGTACAATATGTCACGCTGCTATAGTCTACGGCGGTCGGCGAAAGAGTGGTAGCACCGGCGCGCGGCCGGGTCGATTGCTGGTGCCCGCATCGAGCTCTCGATCGGTAGGTTTGGTCGATGCGAGCGGCGTGAAACCACGCGGGCCTCGACCCACCATAATATTTTAACCGGTGACACACTAACCGTTATTTGAGACTTGTATCTGAATGCGTCGATGATTGGCAACTGATTTTTTGCAGTTCGACGGGCAACCATCGGCAGTAGACTGCAATCATATCTTAATTATCAATCATCGATACAATCAGATATCAAATACAAATCCCAAATAACTTCCGAATTAACTAACCATCACTACGATATTGTGACAGCCAAGAGTTTAGCCCCACATCATGGTCCCTCTTTTGTAATATAAAATCAGCGGAGTTCCTTAGGTCAGGTCAGCGATAATAATAATTATTATCCGACCTTATACATGTACATGTGTAAATGTATGTAGGTATTAGAATACCGCTCTAAAAACCCTTTTCAAGTATCTTCTCAGAAAACACTCACGCCTCGAGCAGTTTCCATCTCTCTGGCTTTAAACTCGACGCCGATGACCTAAGCAGAAAACACTTAACTTCGGTATCTTTGTGACTGGGCCGCGTGGCAGCCCTAATATCAGGGGTAGAAAAGGCGGATCTCGTAACATTTTAAACAAGTTTTTTTTTTAATGAAACGTTGTTCATATCCGACGCTGGGTCTGTTCCTAGCCTTCTATATTTATCTTTTATCTATTAGATTTATCTGTCTGATGTGTTGTCTTATCGAATGCTGTGAACCAATTATAAAAGATAAAAATCTTTTTTTTTAATATGCACGCGTGTTATTAGTTACATTTTTTGGCATGCATAAAAAACATGAGCGGTCTTGTATACCTTGAGTTGGGACGTAGCTGGAGGAATGCGCATGCGCATCAGTCTAGTTATGTTTGGACTAAACTAGAATTTCTGTCAATGACAGTTCTCCATCAAAGGACAAAAAAATTTGCTTGTGCAAAAAAGAGAAAATGAAACAATAAGATATAACACATAACGAATTTGATGATTATGTTGTATTGTGAAAAATACATCATTAAATAAAAAATAAACAACAATAACGGAGCCTTAGAGCACATGCAATCTTCATAACACAATTTTCAAATGACTGATGACGTCACTAAAAAGAATTGCTATTGGTTAAACATCACTCGGAAAGTCACCATCTTAGCTTTTGATTGCTGAGTCGTGACTTCGTGGTGTGAAAATATTCCGTTGCTTGATGCGCGCGCATTTTGTTGCATTAAAAAATATCACTCTTGACACGTCTTAAAATAACTTCAAAAATATGACAACCTCACCTAAAGCTCACGCGCTAAGTACACACTTATTTTTTTCTTCTTCAGGTACTCAGCCGTATTCTGAAAATAGCAATATTGGGATATTAAGATTGTTATCCCAACAATAAAAATAGAGAATAAAAAAAAAAAATGTGTCGGTGTTTGTTTCTTCAGTTTCAACTTGAGAGAAAGGGAGACAACGAGACAATGCGACGCAAGACATGAAGGTTATCCGTCAAACGTCAAATTATATATACGAGTCCAACGCGACAATGACAATTTTGCCATAATTTTGCATCAGCACGCTGTGAGAGAAGAAATTAATAAGTGCCTTTTAAATAATATTTTTCTATAAGCTTTAAATACACCATTAGTACTAATTTCATGTAATTTTAGTCGAAGCATGAGAATTGTGAGGTTACATTTGCGATAGGTAATCCGTTTGAAGCTCTGCCAGACCAGACCGCCTGGATAAGAAGGCACCGGCGAAATCACTTTTCTAAAGACATTGCGACATCGGTCACTGCAAATAAAGGTATTCAATTTGTGAGAGATATGTGAAAATATACAAATCTCGTTATTTGAGTACGCCGAACAACGAACACCGACGTATACCTACACCTACATCTCGTTTATTTATTTTATTCTCGTCTATTAAGTTTTGGGATAACAATCTTGAGATCCCAACATTGCCATATTCAAATGTCAGCTGACCTAATCTAAAATGGTTTTATTTTACATTTATTATCTAAGACTATGCAGTGTATCAAAAAACGGAATAACGCACGTCAATCTTATAAAAATTCGTGTTCTGTCATAAATACGATTAGCTGTATTGTTTTTGGTCTTAATCACGCCCGAGTGTCATGGCAGTTCCCAACAAAATCAGTCAATTCCTCGCAGTTCCACGCCAATGCGTGGTCATAAAAAAAAGTGAAAACCTTCTGGTGTATGACGAACAACCATTACATTGGGGTCGAGTTACACAGTGGTGTGCGTTATGGGCTCCGATGTTTTACTGGGCATTCTTTTTTGAAAACCACAGTCAAAAATGGGTCGCCTTATTTTAACAGGTTTGATAAAAAAATACGCGGAATTTTCGAGTTTCGTGGGCTGTGTAATTGTCACATTTTTTTTGTGTTGACACACTTGCCCTCAAACGCTTTATGGGGTTTTAAAAGGTTACGAAAATTTGAACTATCGTTACAGTAACTTCGTTCGCTTCAATACAACACAAATAAAATAATAAGAACCTTGTAAAAAAAATCAATTTTAAATTTTTGAAAGGTTTTTATCATCTTATTCGACTTGTATTATAGCGAATGATTTTTTCGTAATCGATTCTAGTTGCCTATTGTAATGTCAGTTCAACTTTTCGCAAAAAATAAGTCAGGAATATTGAGAGAAAAATGCAAAATTTGATACTGCGTATCTCCATAACTATTGAAGTGATGAACATATTAAGTCATGGTTGCTTGAACATTTTTGATTCATTACCAAGGTAGGAATCCACCTGTAAATTTTTTGCTACTAGCTATGAGACACTGTATATTTGAATAACATAATGAGAATATTAACGCTTACTCACCTTCAAAAAATAATTTAATTACGAATGTTATTGAAGGTATTTTTTATAAAGTTTTTTTTTTTGAAAATGCAATGCAATAGTTTAATTTAATTATTGTGATTAGTAGAATAATGGACCGGATATTAGAAAGATTGTAGTCCCCTGGCGCGTGAGGACTTTATGGGAGTGTTATTGGTTAATGGTGGCGCATGTTCACTTGCCAAAGCTAATTCAATGTGGGTTATCTAATCTGATGAAGGGACCCACCATTGTTAGTCGTCATTTGAATGCACTGTTCGTTGAACTACATTACTAGGCCATTAGTGTTACCTCTGCCGCACAACAACTTGATAATTTTGTGAAAATTTGTAAGATGGTCCTTGGTTTATTTGATATTCGGTGTAAACTGATTTTTATTTGTACTGTCAGTTTTCCGTAAACAAATGAATAAATAAATTGGAATGGTAAAAAATAATAAATCAAGGCAATCAGTAGTATCAACTTCCGAGCGCCTAATCCTCGTCTCTGGAACCTCCCAGTCTGATCGTCATAGAAACACCACCTCTCAAAACAACGCAACCACTAGAATTTGCAATTTGTATAACTACTTACGTCGTCAGCACGTGGATAGGCTGGATGCAGTTCTATAACTTTAAGAAAAAAATCTGCACCAATATCTATCACCTCACACTAGCCGCTCTTAGTATATTCCAAAACTTCCGGCTTCTACATATTGACCGTAACTTTTTTATGTGTACCTGTCGTATGACATTATTTTCAATGTTTTAAGTGTTTTATTGTCTGATGAATGTTATTTTGAATTATTTTTGTTTCTCTAATGTGCATTTTTTGTTAGTATAAGTGCATGCTGCAGACACTCTTAATTGGAGAGTTGACTTTTCCATTATTTCTTGTATTAAATTTTATATTATCAACGTTTCTGTATGCCGCTTTAATTAAAATAAAATAAAATATTTTAAAAAAGCCTTTAGGCATGTAAATGCAATTTAAAAAAGGGGAAAATTAATTGGGCGCGGACACTTTACCTTCTGGAGTAAACGATATCAGCTGTAGTGATTTATATTACTCGAAATACCGTTTATTTATTAATAAATCATTTTTAAGACGCCTTTACAATCGGCAATAAGCCTGTATGTCTTTCTAATTGATTAATTAATTTGGTTTTAAACTATTTTAAGCATTACAAGTCCTTTAATTAAGATAAATTATAGAAGTGTCACAGGCACAAAGCTATGAATATGAGAAACGTTTGTTGAAGTCTTTTTATAAGATGGCCCAGGGCTTGCAAGCTGTATTAGCTGGCTTAAGTGATCACTCTACACTACGCAACGTTCACCAATTCCGTCGTAAGAACAGCCACACATTATCAAATTTTATCATATATATTCAAATCTGAAATTTTTTCGTATATTTGAATGGACTGTACTAGAGACGTATGTAATTCTTATGTTAAATACATATAAAAAATATTACAAGCCCTGTTTGCGGGTGTGACAAGCGTTATCGAAAGCCGTCTAATAAATTCCTGCGTACCGAGAAAACAATAGAAAAGAGCTATTAATTACAAAACTACCGGAGAAGTGTACCGGGGAGAGTGGTTCCGTAGTGCTGTGTCCCGGAGCGAGACGAAACACTATATCCGTTGCAGCATGCGTGTTTCATTTGCATATAGGACGCATCTTCAGATTTCTGTTCTGACGAGCGGCGGCCTACATTCCACGGCTGGCCGCCAGATCTCCCCCCCCCTCCCTCTCCTGCTGCTGAGATGCAAAAGAGAAAATTCAAAAACGTCGCTTACGCCTCGACCCGGTGCGCATAATAATATTTTACACGCCTGTACAGATGTAGTAAAATAAAGTAATACACTGGAGAACATTTAACACTCCCTTCCGGAACGGGGCATAACTAAACAGCAGAGGGGATAGAACGCTATATACTTCTATCTTGGCACACCACATTTGCTTCGGCTACGTTCATACATCTTCTCATGGAAGCTCTACGGTTGTTGAGGCTTTTAACAGGGCCATCCTCCAATACTTGTAGTATCTGATCATCCGCGGTCTTTCGCGGACCCCTCTATTTCTGTTGCCTTCAACATAAATTTTCTTAACCATAACCACAAAAATCTTATTTTAAAAACTATTTAACAATTATAGATAATATTGAACTTCTATTTTTTGTAATCATCATAAATATACAAAGAATACAACACCAAAATAAATTTAAATGATCATGTATGGGATATAAAAAAGCAATATCAAAAAAAAAAAATTTGAAAATGTTTTGAATGCAGTCACCGAAGATTACTAATTTAAAATGTGCCTACTGAATTATAGATTTTATGTATCTATCCCTTTCAAAATCATGTTTCCTGTAAATTTATAGGCTATATTTCTAATAAAATCTCGAATTCAGTACTGCATTCAAATTTTTATTGGATATTGCTGCCTTTGCTTATATACCCCACATGTGTAATAAGACGGTCAAAAGTAGAAACAAATGTTTTTCCATCGACAATCGGCGATTTTCTATACGATGCGGTTACTTCATTCTGCTTGCAAAGCTTCTGTCAGTCGGATGCTTGCGAGTTACGAGACGTCAAAATATTACAGTTATAAGAAATTTAATTAAAAATATTAAAAAAACATTTTTAAACCATTATACTCGTTAGTATCTACAAAAATACTTTTCTGAAGTATATTTAATGAAATATTAATTTATTTAATCATGTTGTGTAAAATGAATTAATAAGATATCCTCAATTCGTATTTTCTACAATGATGTTACTACAAATTTGGCACCAGAACAAAAATGTGATTACAGCTGCAGCTAGTGGAAGAATCTCGATGCAAAATTGTTTACGCGGTGACGACATTAAGAAGCATCGATTGACAAATATAAACACGCTCATTTCTTCTGGTCCATTCATACTCCCTATGAATCAAATTTAAAAAATTCATTTCACCATTTGGCAGATGTGTAAAAAAACTTTTTTGACAAAATATTCGCGGAATTTTGTCCATCAGTGTGACTCCCGCTACCCTACTTGGAAAACTCATCATAGCGGCAGCCTGGATCCTCGCTCTCACTCTCTCCGTTAGGATCCAAATTTGATGGTCATGTATTAGGGTGGGCCTGTACACAGATTTGAGTGCACTCAAGTTGGAATGACGATTAGACTGCTAAAACAGGGGTTATGGTCGTAGGAAGAGACCAAGAGCAGTGCTCGATCAGCATACAGGTGACCCAGCTGAAAATTTCAAATACCTTGGGTTGAATTTTCAGCGACGGGAGGCAGGAAAGTGAAATGGATGGAAGAATCGGAGCTGCAGCCGGCATTCTACGTTCTCTTTGTGCAGTTATTAGAATCCGTATCATCAAAACTTACTCATACATAAAAATTATATAATTGTAACATGCTACTAATCTTCTACGTATAAGCACCCGCTTCTATAGAAGAGAAACATCAAATATCTAACACGAAGTTTTAATATAAATAAAAAGGTTTTTGTTTTGAATATTATCATTTACAGTAAATAAAAAAAATAGATAATACGTTAGAAATACTACATAAAAAAATTGAATGTTTTCTAATTCTAATGCGACTTGTTTCAGATAAGAAATGCGATTTTGAAGTATCCGAAAGTAGTAGCTGTTCATGAAGTAAATTAAGTCCAAATCAGTTGATGCTTCTGTGGCCCATTTTTATAGAATTTCTAACTATTTAAAATGTAGAATCAGCGAGAGAAGTGGTACTCGGAGTGATCAGGTTTTCAGAGTGGAACGAAGCGTTCTCTCCGTGGTCTCGAGGTGATTTCCCCAGGAAATCTCTACAGCAGCATTCTCGATCGATACCCCGGGTACTTTATTAGTATTTCCGTCAGTCATTTAAATATGCGCCGTGCGAGAGAGCCACGTCGGTAACAATTGATTGGCGATTTCTAGTAGGCAATAAACGCACCTTAATTTATAAATAAGCAACGGTATTTTCCCAAATAAAAGAAAGTATCATGGCGGTATATAATTTTAACCCCACCACCCCTTTTTTCGTTATATAAAAAAAATCGTGTGCTTATAATGTCATGTACGCGCGGTAGAAGTTATACTTAAAAACTAAAATAAAGACAATATTATATATTATACTTATGACGAGGATAGTTCGAATGTTTAAAAAATATTAATAAAAATAAAAATAAAATCCTATGCTAGTTAATAAATATTCCGACTAGTTGAAATTACATTTATTGTACATATTTCATAGAAATTTCTACACTACACCTTCTTCAACATCTGGGACTGAAAAAAACAGATATATGCATATCAATAGAGAAAATTGTAAACACTTAAATCGGCTAAAAGCATGTATGTATATGTCAAAAAAACTATACTTATAAATGATATCTAAGACGAAACGCGTTTAATGAAAAAAGTACGAAAGAATCCTGAAAACAAAAGGTTTTTAAATAATTGTCTACGTTTTGGAAAAAATAACCGAAATGATATAATAAAAATTTGATTCAATATAACCAAGTATCTTCTTGCGGTTGATATAAATAGCGTCATACCTAAAAACCTAGGGAGAGCAAAAAACAATATACCTATAAAATATAAAAATGAACACATTTCGAACCATTCAATTCAAAAATACATCGATGTCGTGTCACTAGTTTAAAGCACATGGAGCGGACTGTCCAAATTCCTGTCATCAAAATGTGTCAGTTGGAGTGCCAACTGCCGACAGCAAGGATGGTGGGTCGTGCCAAAACAATGGAGGTGTGTGGGCGACTTGATGGTTCTTTGGTTGTAAGCAGAACTCGGGTAGATTTAGTGGTCCAAGGTCAAATGTTGAATGAATGAAAAGATTATTATCGAACCATCTGGATAGTATAATGTAAATGTTAATAACAATAGAAGATTCATATTTTCATCTCGGAAACAATGTCTATTGAGAATTTGGCAGTCTTGCAGACAGAGCATAATCCATTTACCCTAAAACTATTTTATATTATAAATTTATACAACTCAACACTATTTTTTACTCCCTTTCTTTTAACTCGTAGCGTCTGCTTGTCTGTTGTCTGCCGAAAAAACTTTGGATCTATTTTTAATCTATGATCTAACAATTTTTCGTTTAAATTTTTTTAAATAATTATTGTATAATTTTGGATTTTTAGAATTTTTTTATTACTCCCTTTCGTAGCGTCGCCCGATATAGCCCGACGCGTGGGGTGGGCGCGAAACCTGCTTCAACTAGTAAATGAGAAAGGGAATATAATAAAAACTTGATTTTTATGGGTTAGTTTTTTTTCCCCACTAATTCTGAATTTTTCGAGTCAAGACAAAATGTTTTTTTTTAACTTAGAGGAATACAAAGATTTTGGTAGAAAGTCGGTAAGAAGTTGTAAATAATGAAGCAGAATTGATACATTATTGACTAATTTGTTGTAAATTTATTTGTTATTATTTTGTCGCTTCATTTTGTATCGATGGAATATAACTACATATATTATCTCTGTGAGAGTTAAATTATATTTTACATTATACTTCATCCGTCGATGAGAGATTCTAAATTAAAACTCGACTAGTAAAATACAGGGTTATTTGGAAAACATTAATAACCTCACAGGACTACATTCCTGCCTTGATTGTGGAGCGAAAATGTTCAAGTAGCCAGACTAATATCAATGCTTATGGAGTTAAGCAATATCAAAAGTGTGAATTTTTTCAATATTTCTGACTTATTTAAAAAAATATATTTTATTAAAGTAACTTATATCGATTAAGAAAAATGCATTCGTTTCAATACAAGTTAAATCAAATGATAAAAACCCTGCAGAAATTCCAAATGGAATATTTTCCAATTGGAAAAGTTTTTATATTTTATTTGACTTGCATTAAAGGGAATGAACTTTTCATATTCGACATCAATTACTGTAATGATAGTCCAACGTTTTACAAAAAATAAGTCAGAAATATTGAAAAAAATGCAAACTTTGATGTCGCATATCTCCATAACTATTGATATTAGGTCATGGTTGCTTGAATATTTTTCATAATTAAAGCACGAATATGGTCCTGCGAGGTTATTAATATTTTCCAAATAACCCTGTATAATTAACGCAAGTAGAGATAGCATGGTGTATATTTTTCATCCATTTTAATGATCGTCATGAATAACCTCTACAATGTTAATACCATCGATTCTATCCTCTTCCAGGATGCTGCAATTTCGTTATTTTAACTGCCACATTGTTAAAATTAGTGATGGTATTTAAACCGGTAACACAATAATCGCTATTTGAGATTTGTAACTGATTGCGTCGATATAATTAATTATATCGTATACAATTCGACGGGTTAACCACGGTACTAGAACACAATTATATCTTAGTTTCAATAATCGATACAATCAGAAACAAATATCATATAACTGTCCCGAAAATAACCGGTTAAAACAACGGTTTAACAATCACTAGTTAAAATCAGCTGCGTATATAAACTCATGAAGGAGAAATCATAATGCCTGGTCACACCACCGGCGGGCACGGTATTGCTTTTGGTAAACCACAATCCAAGATGGCGAGAGGAAGCGCGGCGTGCCCACGGTCGAGGAATATTAAATGTCCATATAATATTATAAAACGTGCTACATTTTGATGATGGGTCGGGAACAGATTATCTTCTTCCTCTCCTCGAGTCCGTGTGAAGTTTTGGAGGTTGCCAGCGGTCCGGGTGTTAAATACATAATGGGATGTGAAAACTATACCGTACCAAGCGGCCATTGTTTCGTGAAAACGGGATGCCGTCGAATTTCCTGTGTTATTTATTTTAAATGCGGAACAACTTTTTAAATAGCAACAAAATGGTCAAAGGCATAGGCAGAATTATTCCACGCATTCAGACACCACTTTTCTCCGAGAATAAATATAGTGTCAACTTGACTTACAGTGTTGCGGGGTACGATGGTATTCGAATTTTATTTTCCTCCTTGGCTGCTATGCCGTGTTACTAATATTGGGATGCTAAGGTGTTAAAATAGGTAGTGTGCGTTTTTTTTTAATTTTAAATTACGAAATAAGTAAAACAAATTTGTAAAGGTACTTCATTCAGAAAATTTTCTGCTCTACAAAAAAATTGTATTTGCTTTTACATTTTATTTAATTACAGCCCTTCAACATGGAATGTCAAATAGATAAAAGTGAGCGCTTTTAACACCTTTGCAGCAGTTAAAATAGAATAAATAATAGTAGGTATATATGCATAGTTCCAGGAGAGTCTGTGCGCAAGTGTCGCGTTTCGTTGTCGAATTGAACTCCACGTGCACGGGTCGCCCCTATCAATCTCTGAGTTTATCTCCAAAATTATTTATCTTAAATCTCATCAAACCGCATTACGTGGATATGGACCACAGCGGACCATACGTAAATATGATTCAAAAATAAAAAATTCAATTTATTAAAAAAAAAAAGATTGGAAAAACCGAAAATTATAAATAAATACAACTGTTCACAGAGGTAAGTAAAGTGTAAAACTCCATTTTAACATGAATCGAAATAAAACACTTGTTTTTAATTCTCCTGAGATGCGTTTTGCCTTGTGAAGGTATTACAAATCTAATATATTAATTTATTTATTAATCTATACTTTATACTACCTATAACCCGTCAACTATTACGGATTATTTTATTTTTAAATTTCAACTTTACATTAAGCAATTAATTATTAGTTATGTATACAGGGTGTACCAGAGCTAGCAGCAGAAACTTTGCCGGTAGATAACTGCCTATGTTATGAGTCTAAAATGTTCAAACAACCATGACCTAACATCAATAGTTATGGAGATATGCGATATCAAAGTTTGCATTTTTTTCAAAATAATGAAAACAGCTATTAGATTCTAGTTACGGTTACGGATGGACATTCGAAATTCTTATTATTTGGGGATTTATATATAAATAAAATTGAATTGTTAGATAATTCTCTCACAGCGGGAAACGCGTCTCAAGAATATGAAAGACTAGTAGAATCAACAAGACATCCAAGCATATTTTGACAAAATTTAATGTTGAAAAATAAAATTATGTAATTATGGGTGACTTTATGAATTAACACTTTATACTGTCGTCTGATGTGTGTGTCTATATAAAAATAATTCATTATGTGACGCATACTGTTTTTCAAGATATGTTAAGTGCTTAATATTTTTTCTTCTCAGTTCTATTTTATCACATATTCCAAGAGGCCTCTTGTAAACCGTGTCCAATGTAACTTTCACGCTGGTTTGGCCGATATGTTGATGGAGGGGGAAGCAGGAGGTGTAGCTGATTTGGACCGCCATTGTGATGAAAATCTGCCTATCCTCACGATTCTTGTCCTGTTTGTTCCTTTTAATCTGAACCTAAGTATCAACATTTTCCACCTTTTGCCGCAAACGCCTATCTATAGGCAATTACCGCAAATATTGACTTCACCGCCAATGTAACAATAAGTTTTTTTTATCTCCCGCTTGGTTCACACCGCTACGATTTTAATCTGTCCGCCCAGCTTAATTTTAACGCTTTTTCCACCGCATGTAGAATTTTAAGAGTGTAGAAGATGAAGAAGATTCACAGAGGAGAAATAGCGGCATTCTGTTAATCCCGCTCGTCATTCCCCTCAATTTCCAAAAGGTAAGAACTTCATTTCTTATGTAGTCTAATTAATGCCGTTTATCTTGGGTCTGTTTTTCCCGTCACGCAAACATATCGCGCGCATCCACACGCTGTTAAATCATATACACTTTTGCTTGCACATTCGACTGGTTGATTTTGTGAAATATACTTAATAAAAGAATTGTTAGTGTGCGGAAAGTGAAGAGTGTAATTTAAAGGTGCGCGCCGTTTACGAAGAACAATGGCGGGTCTCGAGTGTCAGGGGGTATTGCATCACCGTGTATCTCCGTGACCACATAATACGATATTGCATACGAGTATCTTCGCCGAGAGCTGAAACCGGTCTCGGATAGAAAACACGATACAGATAAGTAACGTGGACTCACTTTCAAATGCTCAAATATTTACTATATTAAGATGAATTATACATGTCTTACAGAAATGATGCTATCTACGTATTCATTTTTTCAATAATTTACCAATGAATGTCAAAACTGAAGAACAATATACTAAATTCAATAAATACATAAAACAAATAGAATAATATGTACATAATAAAAACAAAAAATAGTTAGAATTTAAAAAATAACTACTCCGAAAATAATTTGTATTTGTACTTGATCTAATATTTATTTTATGATATTTATAATTCTCTACACTGTTCCATTTATTTACTTATACTTATCATTCGCGCTCTAACATTATGCATCATGTACCTACTCCTGTCCCCAAACACAAGTTTTAACTTTTCTGGGGACAGTTAAACAAGTATAAAAATTTAGTATATTAATCACTGTAACATGTATCTAAATTTGTTTTGTTTCAATAGTGAGAAATATTGAATATTTTTTTTTTGTGAAACGTTGTAGTATCATTACAGTGACTTATATCGAATATTAAAAATTTATTCCCTTTAATACAGGTCAAATAAAATAATAAAAACCTTCGAATTCCAATTAGAAAACATCCCAATTGGAACTTGTACAGGAGTTTTATCATTTTATTTAACTTGTATTGTAACGAATGAATTTTTCGTAATTGATATAAGTTACTGTATTGATAGTTCAACGTTTTGAAAAATAAGTCAGAAATATTGAAATAAAATGCAAACTTTGATATTGCATAACTCCATAGCTATTGATATTAGGTCCATGGCTGTTTGAACATTTTCGATTGATAATCAAGGCAGAAATATAGTCCTGCGAGATTATCAATGTTTGCCAAATAACCCTGTATATGAGACGCCCGAAAATTATATCAATTTTTTACTCATTTTTTTACGAATTTTTTTATTCACAATATTTTTTAGATTTTGTTCAAATTTTTAGGAACTGCAATTATTGGATTCTGTCCCCAGAGGGATCATCATAAGTTAAGATAAATTATAGAAGCTGTTCATATGTTTTGTATCTTTTCAAGGCAGAAAGTTTAGAATTCTTCGCAAGCGCAACCTTCGCTAAACAAAGCCTCCATCGAGAGCGCCGAGTGAGATTTGTCGTCTGGCCTCGCTGGGTTACTACAGCCCATGATTGATGATTCTAATAAATACGAAATAACAGAACCTTAATTACTACACCTATAATATTTGCGAGACGAATTTTTTTTTATTACAGCCAACAAAGTGTTTCTAACGGCGATTTAATTACTGCACTTAATTTTTGATTAGGACTCCTGTGTACCGTATTTCCTATTTATTACAAAATGCTTTAATATGAAATAAAGTCTGTAAATATTATTCAAGCAAAATAAGGCAACTCAAACAATTTTTTTAACAAAATTAAAAATCCCATCCTTTCCTACAACAATGAAACACGTTCAAGTCAAAATGTTACATAATGATAAAATTATTTTAATAATGTTTATTACTACAGGGTTTTGTGAATTAAAATAGTCAACAAAAATTGAGAATCTAATAATTAACAAGTGCACATTATTTTCCTTATTTATTTTATACATGACAATAATTTCAACATTAAGATCTATAACTTGGGCCGGTTGCAACAACTTAATTTATTGCAATAATTCGTTTAGAGCATAGATTTTTACGAAAATAATTGTTTGACTGGAGAAAAACGCAAAAAATCTATGCTTTAAATTAACGATTTCTATAAACCAAGTTGATACAGCCGGCTTATTATTTAGTATAAGAAACAAAATACTTAAATATACTTAATTATGGCTGGATCTTTAATAATACCTTTCTATAATAAGAATCTTTAATAATCTAATTAACACAAATGACAATAAGATATTTTAAAAATTACTGATTTCGCTACTGAAGGATATTTGGTATGTAGTAAGCCTAAATCTTCTTCTTGTTTATACAAGTCCTAGCTGTAACCCGTCAAAAAGGAAGGTACATATACATCCAAAAAAAAAAAAATTATACAAGGAGTTGCGAACGTTACAGGAAGTTATAGATAGACAACGAAATTATTATTATTGAGATGAAATTAAATAAATATATTATGTATATACGTGTAATATAAAAATAATTATAATAAATAATTGTACGTTCAAGAACAATAAAAATCAAATTACCTTAGCGTAAAATGTGACGTTTTGCTTGATTTTCCTGATCTGAAACAAAAAAACCATTATTAATATCAGATAGGCCACGGTTTTGGTATTTTTAGATAGTTTGTAGTTATGCCCTCCGACCAACTGAAGTGCAAACGCTTTCGGCACAGCGTGAAGCCATTACTATGACAGCTGCCAGAAGACTTAAAGTTGACTGCTTTAAAAATGAGACATAAATATGTCGAATTGGTCGATCATTCGGAAACAAATGACTCGCGGCCCCTTAAATGCGTTCTTTGGCTCATCCTACACAGATAAATATGTCATCCAAAGTGGAAACACCCTGTGAAAATTTGTTCCGGCAAGACATATGCTCAAAGAAACGTAAAAATAAAACAATAATATACAGCCACTAACTAATCTACCAAGTACCTAACGCTAAAGACAGCAAGAATGTGGAGATGTTTTGCAAAAGCGAATTCATAGAAAATTACTTACTTTAAAATTATTTAAAAATAATTTAATTTAATCTATGTTAGTATTTTATAAAAAAAATTTACATACAGGGTGTCACATAGCTAGTAGCAAAAACTTTACCGGTGTATCTCTGCAATGATAACGAGTCGAAAATGTTTAAGCAACCATAGTTTGGAGGTATGCTGTATCAAACTTTGCATTTTTTCAATATTTCTGACTTATTTTTTGCAAAAAGTTGAACAATCATTACAGTATCTTATATCGATTGAGAACAATTCATTCGCTTCAATACAACTCAAATAAAATAATAAAGACCTTGCGAAAATAATTTGAAAAAAATGCCAAGTTTGATATTGCAAATCTCTATAACTATTGATTAGGTCATGGTTGCTGGAATATTTTCAACTCATTATCATGGAAGGAATCCACCGGTAAAGTTTTTGCTACTAGCTATGAGATACCCTGTATTTACATATATGGTGGGAACATACTTAATTAGGGAGATTACCTACTTTTTATTACAACATTCACAACGAACATACAACTATATAAAAGCATAATAAAATTATAGATATTAACAAAAATCTTGTAAAGGCGAACATAACACCATTCAGGGTGTAGCAGAGCTAGTCCGCAATACATTACAGGTAGATTCCTGCTTTAATTATGTGCCGATAATGTTCAAGCAACCTCACGTCCAAATATCAATAGTCATGGAGGTAAGCGACTACAAAGTTAGCTTTTTTTTTAATATTTCTGAATTACTTTCTGTACAACGTTAGACTAGTAATTTAAAGTAATACAAGTCAAACAATGCAGATAAATTATAGAAGTCTCACAGAGACGAAGCTATTTATATATGAGACGCGTGTATGAAAGCCATGTATACGATGGCCTAGAGCTTACAATCTGTATAAGCTGGCTTAAGTGATCACTCTACACAATTCCATCGTAAGAACATCCACATTTTATCAAATTTTTTAAAGTTCTATATGTGTGTTCAAGTTCAAATTCTAGGAACCTTCCGTATATTTGATTGGTCTATGCTAGTGACATCTGTAGTCTTTTCTCATTAAAACTGGCAGAAATTAGAACCGATATTTTTTGCTAGGTTTTAATCGTTTTTTATTTTATTTTTTACGCTTCAACGGGCTAAGACGCTCAATTACAGAAGCGAAATATCACAAAGTATCCAGCTTGACTAAATCACATACATTAACTGTGACCTCACCGGGAGTCGAACCCGGAACCCTTGGCGTGAGAAACCAGTGTAATACCTACCGGGCTACGAGGGCCGCCTAGTCTTTTGTTTTAATTGCATTAAAGCGAATGAATTTTTAATAATCGTTACAGGTTACTTTAATGTTTTACAGAAAATAAGTTTAAAATATTGAAAAAAAATAGAAATCTTGAAGTCGCTTACCTCAAATTTTCTACTCATAATTTAGATGGAAATCTACTTGTTAAGTATAACAGGAGGACGGCAAATTACCGAAGAGGGTAATGAGGAAGCTAATAAATGAAGAAGAAACAAATGTTGTTATGTCGGCGGGGCGCGGCGGAATAAGCGCACAGATATAATATAGAAAACAACTTCTATGGAGCAAGAACAACAGAGAACACAGTACCACGACTCTTCAATAAAATACCGGAGCACGTCAAGAATATCACCCAATCTACAAGAAGAGGAAGGGAAATAAGGAAATTCCTATTAAATAACTTGACTCTGGAAATCTAGACAAGTTACATGCCTCATACTGTTGGCCTCAATGCCTTTTCATTTCTACTTTGAGCTGTTCCATGATTTTTAATGCATCTTGATCCCAGTGATTCATATTGATGTTTTTTTTTATTATTTATATATTATCTGAAACCTAATCTCACTACTAAGTTTACTTTTAAGTCTTTTTATGTTGTATCATTTTTTTATATATATATTTTATCCTTTACAAACTATAACTATAACTAAATATGTATGCTATGTACTTATGCAAGAAAATGAAAAAGAAACGTGCCGACAAGCTTTATAAGGCTTGCCACGATCTGTAATAATAAAAATATGTATGTAAAAAATATATTATATATATATATATATAATATAATATTAATAATAATATATATATATATATATATATATATATATATATAATCGTTAGGATTTTCTCATTGTGTTTGGTTATGACAAACATCCCAAGGAGTCCAACAGGATCCAGCCTTCCTCCCTTTGATAGTCGGTGAAAAATATAGTGGGGATGACGTCATGACGGATGCCACTACCAGTCCCTCAAAAGGGACTAATAGTAGGACATGATCTTCAAATCAGGACAACTGGGAATAGATGGGACATAAACTGAATATCAAATAAGTTCTGCACGTGACAGTGAAGTATAAACTACATATTATTTGACGTCAGGAGTTTGAAATAAGATAAATGAATTGGAGTGACTCACATTAATTGACGACCTTCGCGTTGAGTGACCAACAATAGAATATCATTTCCTACTATATGATGTACTTCCATTTTACCTTCGAAGTAATATTCTACGACACGCAAGAACTTATTTCAAATTTCAAACAAGGGGAGAAGAGCAATTCATTCTCATAGATTGCTTCACTCTTCTCAGATTCAAGAAATTGAATTTAAGTTCAGGTACACATCTACAGGGCACTACATTATTAATTCCTCTACATACGAGCGAGTTCCATTCAAGAGCTCGTTGAATTTGTTCGCAAATCGAACAATGTTAACCTAGGCACTCGGAAATTACTGTAATAAAAAAAATCTTAACATTCGACATCTTGCAGTGCTGGTTAAATTAATTGCACAGTAATTGACCAAAATAAAGTTACACTGAAGAGTACAACTTGTTAAGATTTCGCACGTGACACTGTAAACATTACTGAAAGTGTGGGTTCTGAAGGCCGTCAAA
This sequence comes from Agrypnia vestita, assembly GCA_016648135.1. Taxonomy (NCBI): domain Eukaryota; kingdom Metazoa; phylum Arthropoda; class Insecta; order Trichoptera; family Phryganeidae; genus Agrypnia; species Agrypnia vestita. Next base: position 55,294 of record JADDOH010011959.1, read on the forward strand.
CACCAGAGACACGAACTAACCTAAATTCCATCTTTATGGCAAGAAATATATTTCCTGTCTCGAGAGACAGTCAGAAAAATCTCATCCCATGTGGACGCACCGTAATACATACATTGGGTCGATTCTTTGAAGGCTTTGTATATGACGTAGGTATAGTACTTGGTGAAAATCCTCCATTTAATCATTTCGTCTAATACACTTGAAGCGGAACAATGGCAGATCGAGGACGTCAGCTGATAAGTGTGCGAGGTACCTACCGGGCGGCCCACCGAGCACGCGACGCTCCTATTACCCGCAGCTGGGTACTTTAAATATAGAACTGTTCTTGGCAGCTGTTGTTCTTTTTTTAAAACCGGAAAGACAAACCGCCGGAAGCTGTCGGGGATACCGAGTACCTACTCCGTACTGAATGCAATTTTTATCTGGAACACCCGCGTCACAGCGGCGCCGCGCCGTCTGCCATCTGGCGGAAAGGAGAACGACGAATCTAATGCAGATGGCGGAATTGTGAGAAAAAATGACCCAGTGTGCACTCCAATCACACATTTTGGTAACTAATTTTAGAAATACATTTTCAACCCTGGGTGATCGGCCCAATACGACAGCATTAGATTATTTTCATTCACCGCATGTATGAATGTGGATGAGGTGAGAGTTGTATGTCAGGACTGAAGAGTGTGGCGCTCTATCCTCTCTGCCTACCCCCGCGGAGAAACGGCGTGATGGTTAGTAAGTAAGTAAGTAAGCGCATATATGCAGTGTTTGCTGTAAACTTGACTTCACAACTAAATATTATAAACAACAAAAAGTTCGTTGCATATAGGAACTTTTTTTTATGGTTAAATTTTAATAGACTTTTTTCGGACCAAACTTTGCAATAACAACTGTCAGTGATATGTTTGTTTGTTTGGACTCTCTTCGAAAATGTTTACATTTTAATTATTTTGTTGAATAACTTTGTGACTTTTGTGTGATACTATTCTTTGTACGTGAGCTGCAGTTTGTCTGAGTTAATATTTTCACAAATTCTAGTTTTTTGATATTATTTTGTTTAGAATTTAAAAAAATGATATTATGAAAATCACATATTTATTAATTTAGAATACAATTCTATACATATATTCAAAACAAATTTATATATAATATATATTTTATTTTCAGTTTTTTTGTTGTTTAAAATAAATTGTTGTCACGTACACCTCTTTCCATTTAAGAAAGACAATCGAATTAGTATGTGAAAGCCGTGCACAGAGTCGCAGTGTTTCGTTGTGTTTGTGTTTATACCCGTAAATAACAACACAACAAAACAATGTGTCTCGTACGCACGGCTTACACGTACTAATTCAATTGTCTTTCTTAAATGGAAAGAGGTCTAGGTCGGAACTCCAAATCTCTCTCAGCAACGGATTCCAATTACATTTTTTCCTGTAGCACTCTCGAGGCTAAGTGAAGGAGACAGCAAGGGCTTAAATTTTTTAAAAACAGGAATAAAAGTAATCTACATAATACATGTATATAATTCTCGTCAGTTTGTTTATTACGGATTAAACAATGATTTTATTGTTAAACTTCAGTGTTTTGTTTATAATACGTATCCTTTGTTCGTACGTGGTGGGCACGAACTGAAATACAACCATGTATTCAAACGCATATGACGATGCCTCAGTGTTAGTGTTACTTAAGTTACCAGGCTACTAATTAGCAATAGCAAATTAGTTCTACACCTGAGGGAATGAACCAACTAAAGTTTGAGGAACATAAAGTTAAAGTCAGGCATGTCGGGATTATTAATTAGCCTCCAGAATTTTGCAGGCCGAAAGCAGGGAGGTCTTCCATTTATTTTTTTATGCAAAAATTACCAACTGATTAGTCGTAGAATGACATTAGAGTTCGATGTAAAAATATTTTAAGAGAATAAGAGGAATGATATTACAGAATACACTTTTTTATGATTATGTTTCAATTAATAACATTGCAAATAAAATGTTTCAAATTGACAGATAATAAATTTATTGCGCAAGTACAAAAGTACATACGTTTTAACATTAATTCGTATGAGGATCGCGCAAGTACAAACCTAGTTTCAGACTATGAAATATTAAAAAAAAAAAATTTTTGACTTAAAAAAATTCTTTACTACCGGGTCAAAATGTAGGTATATCACAACTTAAACGAACTATAGAAAATTTTAAGAAAAAAAAAATTAAGATAAAAAAAAAAGTCTAGATTTTTCATAATTCATAATATGCGATATTTCGAAACAATGTTATTTTTAGTTTAGTCTTGAATTTTACAGCACCTACAGTGAGTACAGAGTTATATACTTTTATATTTCATCTGTTTAATTTTTCAGTGAATTTAATTTTTTTTTAAATATTCCCTGTCTCCTGAACTTAACCGTGGCAAAAGAGTCGGGTTAATCCGTTGTATCCAACAGTGGAATCTAAATATGTATTAGCAACAAGACATAAAGTAGGTATACCGTGCAAAAATATTTGATCCCAGGTCACCCCAAAATGAATATAAAATTTATTTAATCCTTAAAAATTAATGAATCATGTTATTTTGAAAAAAATAAAAACACATAAAAGTAATATTTTGTTATTATTTACAATGCTGTCTTCCAGTAATTCGATCAAATATAGTTATAAGATTATATAATAATAATGAACACGATGATTTATCTCAAAACTGCTTGATGAAAATATTTGTTTGTCTAGTCAAGTAGTCTAGCGTAATAGTATAGTTTGATATCTCAAAAAAACTAGTAAAAATACATTTTCCTTCTCATATATGAGTAAAATATTTTACTTTATAAAATACATCATTAAAAATACAAAAACTGGTGCATTATAAGAAAATTATAATGATTAACCACACACATTATTTGATTTCTTTCTGAGAATTGAAATTTTGAATCGCATTCATTATCTAAGAATGCCATAATACAAGTAGGGATGCGAATCATCATTTAGAAAATCAAACTCAACATTTAGTTCCAGGCATTTCGAAAGCGTTGGGTGCTGGTACCGTCAAACTTTCTCAAATTAAGACAACGAAGACATTATTGGATTTTATGTACACACCATGTTTTCATGACAGGAGTGAAATCATTGGGTCCCCATATAATTAAATTACCAATAAAAATGTTGCAACACGCAGTATGTACCTGCACACGAAATGATTATGGTGTTCACAATAATAATACGTCGGCGTGCGCCGATCGTGTGCATGTTTCAGCGTGTAATGCGGACATCGTCAAATCATGAATGTACTCATGTCAAATGTTCAGTAATGTTACGAGTGCACAAACCTGGTTTTTAAATTTCAAATGAAAATTATTAAATTTACACCTATTTGAAAAATCGCAACCATTTTAGACAAACGTATCGTCACTTGTTTAAGCAATTAAGATATTTTATTACAACATATATAATCGATATTTCACCCATTTCCCAATGTCTAATCGAGCTGAAATCACACAGATGTATTGTCAATGACAATACATGAATCGATTATCAGATTCACTAATTAATCAATTAATGCATCATAATTATTTAATCAAATTAATTAATGAGGGAAATTAGTTAACGAGCTCACCAAAGAATGGCGCTAGTTTCTTACGGAAGTGATTTTGTACGCTGGGTAATATTAAGACTAAAAAGTAGAAAATTATATTAAATGAAAAAAAAATCTTTTTAAAACCACCCTTATATTTAAGTGTACTAAAAAGTAAAAAAATAATTTTTGACCAAAAAATTGTTGGCTCACTCTGTAAATAAAAGCGTGGGCGCTTTCCCTCCATCAACAACAGAATTCTGCTATCTATATCAATATCGTAAGTGCCTACTTTTTATTTGGAGAGTTAAGCAAATATGTATTATTTACTTTTTAGTACATTTAAATCGTGTGGTTTAGAAAAACTTTTTTTTCATGTCCAAGAACACGCCTTTCATAGTATGTATATTAAAATATTGATATGGCACATTTTACGTGAATACTTTTTTAATGAAAAAACGCAGAATTTCGTTCGTGTTTGATTTTGTTAGTCTTTTCCAGATCTAAATTGCCTCTGCAACATTTTCTCGGCAAACTTGGGCACGTCAGGACGCAGTTTACACTCATTAGCATATTAAGTTACTTTAGTTGAGTACGGGACATAAAAACGAATGTCATGTACGACAACCTACATATAAACCTGTTATTCCGTCTTTGAAAAATAGTCGTACTCGGATTTTCACCAAAAATAAATTTATTTTTTGTTTTTCATAGACAATGGCACACAATGGGCACTCTGAAAATAATCTGGATCCATGTATTTATATTATGTCATAGAAAACGTATTTTTACCACGCTTATATTAGCTTCACCTGTTTGTTTATCTGGACGGAAACTCACAATCGATATTTCACCCGCTTACCAGTATCCAATCGAGCTATAATTTTGCACACATGACGGTAAAGATTGACTTATTAATTCAATAGTTAATCAATTAATCAACTACAATTAATTAATCAAAGTTTGGTATGGGAAATTAGTCAACGAGCTCGCCAAAAAGATGACGCTAGTTTCATACCGAAGTGATTTTGTATGAAATTATATACTTCACAAGCGCACTCAGAAAAAATGAGTTGGAAATTAGTTAATGAGCATACCAAAAGATGGCGCTAGTTTCCTTCCGAGGTGATTTTATACGTTGGGTAATATTAAAATATAAGCGTGTTTTTTTTTTAAATCATGTAATAAAGGGTGTTTTTTTAGAGACGGAGAACTTTAGACGTAGAACGGATATTAAAAACACTTTCCATGTTTTATTTTAATTTAAAGTTCTCCGCCCCTAAAAAAACACCCTTTATACTATAAATTATCCACGTGAATATAATTCAACCAACTAGCATGAAGTACTTACTACCTGTCACCTTTCTACGATTTAACTTAACTATGCTAGGCGTGAGAGACAACAATCATGTGCATATCTGTCCACGTCACATTTGATGCGCACGATCTACTCGTGAAGGTGAAAGCGTCGAAGTTGGAGCTATTTCACCAACTTATAACTAAATAAATCAACTAGATCAAAAATCTGTCTAGCTTGACAGAAGCCAATGGCGCGCAGTGCATTCAAGCAAAAAGCTGTGCATTAGTAAAGATTCTGGGAAACAAATATTAATTAAATAATCTTTATCTTAAGAAAAAGTTGATTTAAAATTCTAGCCGTAATTCGTCCTACGGCTAGAATTTTTATTTCCGACTATCTGTACCTAACTTCGTGTCAATTCTTCATTTATCTCGCTTGTTTTCGCGTGGTTTGCGCCCAACAAATTTGTTCCATAGATCTCGAAAAAATTCGTCCCGAACCGTGTATTTTTACTTAGTTCTATGCTGCGAGTTTTGTGTAATAGACAAGTAAATTTTTCATGGAATGCGTGTTTCTTCGAAAGGACCTACGCCAGGTGAGAACTACGCGCACGTCATTGCAGAAATGTTATTTTTTACTAATTCCACCCAAAACTTTTAGTGTAAATTCTGTTTGTCATTTCTATGGGTAAATGTAAATACCATCATATGTCTTTATTCTGTGACAACATCTGCCATATTATAATGATTATTTAAGACGACATTGCCATCGATGATATCATAAAATGTTTGATTTATTTTTGTGAAAATAAAAGTATATCTGAAATTTATTTCTATATAAATCGTCTTCTAAGTATATTGAAAAAAATTGCCATATTTACCTATTTATAAAATATTTCTTTATTTAGGAAATATTGTTTACAATACTTATTTTATAGTTCAATTATTTTTGTGGACTGAAGCTACTCAAAATAGCTTATTGTATACAGTTAAATATATTTTTAAATGGTATACCCTTATAGGTATATGCATGTATATAATATATATATATATATATATTTTTTTTTTTTTTTTTTTTTTAATATAGGTATATAGTCGATCACAGCATAACCTATGTTTATACCCACTGCACGCCACTGACAGAAGCAATTCTTTGGTTAACTGATTCAAGCATGGTTATAAGAGTTAATGATCTTAAAAATCTGATAATTCGCTCACAAAATTCGTTGATGATTTAGGGTGACCCTGAATTCGGAGGGATCTATGAATCTATTTTTTGATCTACCTAGAACAGAGCAGTGTTTCAGCTGCTAGAAAATTTTTGAGTAGGTAGGGGAAATAAATACCTCACTTACTCTGTTGCCTAATTGCAGAATTTAGATTAACCCTTTTAATATCATTATGTTCAAAAATAAAGATTTCATTCCGGTCAATTAGAAGAGTGCGTGTTAATTTGACGACTATTATTATTTAGCGTCCCTCTGTAGGGGTGGGAAATTTCTTTCAGTTGACTTAACTACCGTTCATCGGGTAGTTTAGTTCATTCAAGTGAACTGTTCACTTTCAATCGTTCATTTTAGCTGACAATGGTTGGAGGGGGGGGAGGTAGGATTGGATATTTGGAATCAATCAGTTAACGAAAATGAATTGCAACATTAAATGACTGAATTATAATTAAAATAGCTTCCTTGCATTCCATACCGATGCATACCTACCATGCGCGTGGACAGTTCGCGACATTCGGCCGCTACAAATGCCAAAGTCGTTAGTACTGGCTCAAACTTTCATTTTTCCTCTTTAAAATGAACTAGCGGCGCTATGTCTATTTTTAACAGAGTTTTAAATTACATCGACAAACAAACAATCGCTCATTCGGGCGCAATTGCCTCCCCAGACCGAGCATCGATTTAAAAGAAATTTTCACGACAAAATACAGCATTATTTATTGTAAAGACATTATGAACAGTAAACGCCGCCGTCGGTAGTGCGCCGAACATATTTCGGATGCGCTCTGTCGTCAAACGCTTGCTTGCTGGGAACATTAGTTCCAAGCATGTTACGAACGACACTAGCATAGCACGTTGACAACATTAAAAACGTGCTGCAAATATGCTACACTGGCTACAACCATTTGAAAATTGGATCATGTCCAGAGTATGGTGCCGATATGCGAGGAACGTTTATTTGTGTACCTTGTGGAGCTATTTTTATAGCTCGCTTTCTAGTGTTGACATATATTTTTTAAGAATGAGTGCCTAATAAAAGCTGTATGCTTGGGCAGGGCAATATCATGAACTGGCATTTAACCTGTTCTGAGACGATATCATTGGGCAATCCAGGATAGAGGAACGTATGGAAATTGTGGAAATGGAAAGTGGTAAGCAAAAAAGAGGAGGATATTCAACACAAATGAACGCAGATCAATACCAATAAATTTCAAAATGAATTCGGAAAAGTAAGAATATGAAGGAAATTGCCAAAAAAATAGTTACTAATAATGATATATCAGCGTTACACATTATTACACACATATTAAAATTAATGATTAATATATTTTTATTTTTTAATGAAGTCGGCTCAGTATTTGTGAATAATACCCATATAGTTTTCAGTTCAAATTAGGTACAAATATCATAATAATTTAGCTGTGAAATCCAGAACCAATGCTAAATTTTCGGACACAATATATGAAGTCATTTGTTTTTCTATTTATTATTAACCAAAAGGTTATAGCAATTTAATTCGTATTTCTAAGGAAAGATTTTATATCGGTTTATATTTATAATCAATATAATCAAGAAGAATCTCTAAAAGTTAATTAGGTAAAGTAATTATCAAGCCGGAGGTTTCTTCACAACGGATTTTCGACATAAAAGCGAGACTATTTTTCTTAATAACACAGACATGAATAATAACACACATATGAAAAAAGTTAATTACACATTAAGGTGGCAATAACACCACATTATGTACAAATAATAATATGGCAGCCCGCTTTATTTATAAACAATGAGGTTGATGGAGACTCGCACGTTTCGCCACAACGGATTTTGTACGTAGAAGTGCGATATCTCTCCAAGTAACGCGCTTAAACGTGTAATATGAATGAGATATGAACGGTGATTATTACGATTAAAGCCGTCAAATTTTCGCGAACACGTTGCACAGTTTCCCACCATTTTTAACCGAGCAAAACTAATGATTGAAATAATAGCGAGAACTCGGAACAATCGTAACAATAGAGTTTTGGTGGACCATTTCAGTTATGACAAAATTATTGTAGTTCGACAATGGTGGCTGCGCGTTTCATGACATTTTCCAAAATAACCATCTTAAAAGTTGTCGCAACAAAAAATATTGATACGACGCACCAATTACATCGTGGGCCCATCATTACAACATTTTTAATCCCGTAAGGGAGTGCTCTTTTCCAGTCCCCTAGTTGCCCCGGTCTATTTTGTTCCTCACACGTAAATTATATATTGTTTTATCTCTATGTATGTTTTTGTAATATTTTTGTGATCTGTGTTTAATAAAAAAATTAATAGCCGGGACAACGGGGGCAAATTTTGGATGGCAGCCGTTTGCCCCACTTAATTTTTATAACGGGTCAGAACGGTTGCTTTTAGCATTAAAAAATGCTAACCAGGAGGTAAATGAGAAGGACCGATATAGGAGCTTTTGCTTATAAAACTGTCCTGGGTAGGCCGTGGGTCTGCTCTCATTGGGCTCAATATGAGAATTAGAAAATTTTGGCAGTTTTCTTTGTTTTTTGTATATTTTTATTCAGTTGTAAAAAGATTACATTTAGTGAATATACTTTTAAAAAAATACAAAATAATGTAACATAACATAATATGAATATTCATTAAACTTACATTTCACATATTGCGATTAATAATAATCTAAGAAATGTAGTGAGACTAGTTACTTCATTCATATTTGCTGGCAGTTCATTGAACAATTTGAACGTACAAAGTATTTTGCGTTCCTGCCAGTTTTGATTGTGATTGATTTGAGAAGTTTAAATACACCGACTTATCTTATGGTAAGTGTGGACCTCAAAATTATATTGCATTTATAATGGAACTTTTGTTTTGAGTTATTTACACCAGAAAATCTTAAAAAGCATTAAATTATTTAATACTGAAACTATATAATTTATACATGCTGTTGTAAGCAAGCTTTTAATAATTCGCAATAATAGACAACAACAAAAAAATTAATGAAGATAAAATGCTAATACTAAATATCAGGTCATCAGGTGATATTTAGTAATAGCACTTCATCGATTTATCTCAATGGTTCATTATAATGTTATGAATAAGTTATATTAGAAACATATTCATTATGGATTGATCAGCGAGGAGAAGAAGGTCTTTGAAAATCATAAAAACTTTAACCACAATTATCTCAAAACAACACTTTCAGAAATCTAATTCTAGTAATGAGCCCACGAAATCTTAATATGGAATCTATTTGTGCAAAATAAAATCGTGACAAACGATAAACCGTGTTGTTAAACAGATGAATATAAAAGGTTATGAGAATATAAAAGTAATGAAAGGTTATTGTAAAGTTCATCAGTTAAATATTGAATAGGTTCAGCATAAAATTTTAACAGTTATTAACCCTCTGCCACTGAGGTGACTTTTTTTATTTAAATTCTGCTGACGAGTAGTTTGACAGGCGTACATTTAAAGAACTGTTTTTAAAGAGGTTATGAGTTTTTTTAAATTTTTATTATTTTATACGAATCATAAAGAAATTGGCAAATATTTATTAGGAGAATGAAATGGAAAATTAAACTTATTAAGAAATAATTGATATTACAAAAATAATGAGACATTGAAGAAAATTCTTTAAAGTATCTATAAAAAAAATGCTATAAAACTAGCAAAAATCTTTTAAAATTGTCTTTTTTAGACTTAAACTTATAAATAAGAAAATATTGAAGAAAATTATTACAGTAATTACTTAAATAATACGTCTACTAGATTCATCACTAATTACTGATCTTACGATAGACACCGATAGACACCCAACGGCTGTAGATTCAAAAATTCCGTAAAATCAATTGTAGATTTTCTCATTAGTGACATTAACGTCATCTGTGTGGATTTAGAGGAATGAAAATGGCTTTGTACAGGCCGCATGGAAAGGTTGTTACAATGCATATATGAAGTGTGGCATGTAATTCAAACATATACAACTTCCAAAAATTAGTAGGCATGGTATATTTTATCGTGGGTGGAAACAGCGAATGTTACCATACAGTAGGTCGTAAGTCCTATGTACAAAAGACTGTACATAGGACTTACTTTCTTTCTTTGTACTTGACTGTACTTACTTTCCCATAAAAACTACAGTTTCGTCTCTGTGAGACATCTATAATATACATTAATTGATTAATAATGTCTCTGTGACATGAAATCCAGTACTGTTCTGAAAGATTTGAACAAACTCAAAAATATTCAGAATACATTTTATTTATCTTCGCGTTTCACAATTTGGTTAAACCGCGATGCTGAGTCACGAAACTATCGCGCGTTAATTATTACCACGAAAAGTGATCATGGGCCGAGTTACACAATACTGGGGTAACGGTTCAGTTCGCTTTCGGCTCTGGCACGATGAACGCTGGCGCATTCAAATGAAGCGAGATGAAAAGTTATGCATAATTATTGATATGGCGAGAAAAAGGTTTTGTAATACTTTTAATTCCCACGCGTTGAATTCATACACAACTAGCACAAACCATTTGTCCAAACCGATAGTAGTAATAATAAAAAAATATAAGTACTTGCAACAGTGGCCGACTACACAGTGCCATGACTAAAAAATTAACCTGTATGTTGTTGCTTGATATCTTTTGGTTTTCTATTGGTTTTCTATTTCAATGAATATGAATAAAATTTATTCTTAGTCGGAGTAAGGAAGGATGACGTTTCTTATTTATTTACATTTAAATCATTTTATGATCATTCTTTTTTGCTGTTGTGCGTATAATTTTTACAGGGGAAGTGGAGAATTAACATTGGCAGGTGCCGTTATACCGAATGGTACCAAATTTAGCAGTTTTTATACGACGCATGACGCAAGAATACATTCTTGTGTCTTGTACTACGCGAAGTAACGGTAAGTTGATTCTTGAGTTATGGCAGATTCCAAACGAAGAGAAGATAATTTAATGAGACGGTAAATTCGCATGAAAACTGGTTGTATAGTGAATTTGATGGGAGGCTGAATCTGATTTGGATAGACGAACGAGCGACGTGTGGCTATAAACCGTTTTCTAACCTACTCAAGAAGATTGTGTAGTCATAGACGCCGCAACCAGAAGTAATACAAATCTATATATAAAGAGGTAAAGTTTGGATTTAGCAAGTAATCTCCGAAACTACTCATCCGGTTTCATAAATGGACTTTCAGGTGAACATAGGTTATATATTATCCCGTTAAAATAAAAGGCCTTTTCGTGGTTACTTATTTTACAAATAAAGTCGACGAAAAAGTGGTCGAGGGATGCGTTTTTTACGAACGCTGCCTTAAAGGTAAGAGATATTTAAATACTTTATAGAGAAGTTGTAGAACTAAAATATTCTATAAAAAAGTGCGCGACGACATATATCTATATGTTAAGGTTAATAATACACAAATTGATAAAATATGACTAAAAGTTGCTAAAAATCTATGCGTGCGAAGCCGCATAGGCATAGCTAGTACTATATAAATAAGCTAAGTGTATGAGAGTAAGTCAGTATATCAGCTAGTATTTGATGCATGTGAGATGATGGTAGCAGTATTGCAGAAGATTCTAAAATGAAGGTACACTTGTTCATAGGATGATGAACTGTAAAGAAACAGGTGTAACGTGAAGCGTACTATAATGGAGCAACAAAAGCATGGGAACTGAATGGGAAAACCATTACGAGGCGTTTATCAGATCGGCAGAGGGTTCCCACGATGCAGTGCAAGGGTCTGTGACGAAGGGAAGAAACATTTAAGAATTGAGTGACTAATGAAAAGAAACAGTATAATATTCTTGTACATTCAATAGTATAGATTTTTGCGTTTTCCATCAAACAACCCGTTTTCGCAAAAATTAATGTTTTTTTTTTTTAAATTTAACCATAAAAATTGATCAAACAAGCGGCTGTTAGTGTTACTTGTTGGTTTTAAATAATGAATAAAAGTACCGGGTATTGAACCAAGAACATTTTATTGACGATAGAATACTTAGATTAAGTTATACATGAGATAAGTGAGGTAACTGAAATTTGATCTTTATATTCAATTAGAAAAAATAGATGTCTACAAAAAAATGACATATGGAACAATCGTGCTTTCTAAAAGGTAAATTAGGTACTAAAAAATCTTATTTCACGTTTTGCTCTTGTGCGTGTTGTTTTTTTGACATGTACATGATGATTTTTCTTCTTCTTAAGAATCTAAAAGTGTTGTCCATTAATAATAATTATATAAATAAAAGTACATTAAATTTAATCATATATTTTAATATCATTATTTTTAAATATTCTAGCATCACTTTGATTCTGGTGTACTGATTTCTTTTTAATATTATTCTCAGTGCTTTATTATGGGGTATTGCTAATTTTTAAAATTCTTCATTAGCCAGAAATAGCATATCGCTGCAATAGTTGATGATATTTCTAAATAATATATCTACATAACAATACATTGACTCACGTAGAAGTGGCGCAAGATAGGGGGATATGGAAGCACCTTGTCGAGTCTTTGGGCCTCCGACCCTAATAGTACAAGGGGATGAAGGTGATGATGACATCTACATAATTAGTCATCAAGGAACTGTGTAATAACTACACATAATAAAATACGATATCATTTAAAACATTAAATAATAATCAAGTTTTATAGTGCAATTCTTACCTTGTACATCAATGCATCATCGACGGGAATCAAACCGCTGTCCGTAGGGTGTAAGAGACCCAACAGCAGGTACTAAGGACAAAACAAGTATCAGGTGGATTGCTATTGTTAGCAAGGGCAGCGAGTTAAGGGGGGGGCAACAGACCGTGACCTTGTGTGAAGGGAAGGAGATATTCAAGCACGTGTGCGGCAGAGGAGCATAGAAACACGAGTTATTTATTGACGCCTCCAACGATTTTAAGAACGATGAAAGCAGTAAAAAAAACTAAAGTTCGTTGGCTGTTCGTTAGTACTTTTTTCACTGTGAATGAACTCATCGGTTTGGATAAATTGTATTGAACGATTTAGTAGAATAGTTTAATAGAAAAATTCCGAAGAACGATTAAAATAATTTCAAAGATTCACTTCGATACAGAAAGAAAACAAAATGGTTTCTGTCGTCACAGACCACTTGGCTTCCGTTATTAATTGATCAGGTTCGGATAGCGATGCGTGAAGGCTTTAGAATTTTTTATTATATGATAAAATAATAAATTATAATTATGCGCTTCAGAGGTGAAATTTTAGTTGTGCAACGAAATACGCGCGCATCATGGCACAGAATTTTTCACACCATGAAGTCACGACCCGCCAATCAAAAGCTAAGATGGCGGTTTTCCAAATAATACTCAACCAATAGCAATCCCTATAAGTGATAACATGAAGTTGTTGACAATGGGTTATGAAAATTGCATATGCTCCGGGCGCTGATATTTAGTTTTTTCTGATGTATGTTTTATAATACAATTATGATCAAATTCATAATGAGTTATAATGGTGATTGAATTAGGCGGTTACACCTTCATTTTCTCTTTTTTATACAAGAAAAATGCAATTCGATGCGTGGGTATCTTAGATTTTTTATCACTTGATGGAGAACTGTAATTGATGGAAATTCTAGTTTGTGTTGTGAACTTTGTTGTGAACCAAATTCTACAGAGGGCCCGTACCGACGGTCGAACTACCAATTAACCGTGCGTTAGTTAAATGGTATGACAGTTTACGTATTATTTTTTAAGGTTAGGTCAATTGTTAACTTGTGTTCATGTTGTATGTGTAAAATTTAATATACATTTAAAGTTATAAAGTTATAAAATTAAAAAAAAGAGTAGATTGTTGGTCTTGTGGTTAGGACTCTCGCCTCGTGATCCAAAGGTCGCAGGTTCGAGTCTCAGTCCAGAAAAGCAAGTTAGTCCTATTTTCATAGCACAAGCGTTTAGCTTAATTTGAAAATAGTAAGAATATTGATGTGACACGAATTCCGTGTTCGCATCTCCATTAAAAAAAAGAAAAAAAAGTGTTGCTACATTTTCAAAGAAAAATATCTTCAGGTAGTGACGTCAAGCTATTATTGTATTCGAGTTGGTCGGATGAAGAACAAACGAGAGAGAAATTTTGGGTTATGTTTCGTCGCTGATAGCTCTAAAACCACAGACGGAAGCAGTAAAATATCGAGATACTTACGGACGATTTAAAAAGTTTTATAATACGAGCGTTGGTAATATTTCCATACATCCGTTATTAATTGTTGATACACTAACTGATATTTGGTTTTTCGTTTATAAGATCGGCCCTTAACGTTCCAACCTTAACGAAGATTCATTTTTATCCAACGGTCCCTTGATGGGAGGATGACTTTTGCCATGGTTTATCTGTTACGAATCGATTGGGCCAGCTATAGGAATGTCTGTGCGTGATACTGTTTGTGGTGTAGATGGTGTTGAAATGCACCGCCCACTCGTGGAATAATGGAATATTTGGTTCAATGGCAAGGGTGCTCCGAGACGACCGAAGCTCTCCACTATTTTTAAGACTTTTACACTTGATTTTCGTCCTACATTTATTCAAATTGTATTACAAAATTTTAAAATACTATATTGACCATTGAATTTTTTAAACGCATTTTTTTAAAAACAAAGCATCTTCACAAAAAATTGTGTATGCTAAAAATAAATTCAAGTCTTTGAACAACAGTTTCTATAAGACTTTCTCCGAGAGAATTATTAAATGCGAAGCAAACCGATTCCAGCCAATCCAGTACTTATTTTATATAATATTAATGACGTCAAAATTGAGGAAATATATAACGATATGCAGGATTTCATTATGAATAGAATATTTACTTACACTTTGGGTAAAGTGTCAGTAGTTTAGATCAGCGACAACAAAGTTTGCATTTTTTTCAATCAATTTTCAAGCTAAAAGGTCGAACGACTATAACGAAAGTACCTAATTTATATTGAATATTAAAAATTCATTTGCTTTGATATATTATAAAATGATTAAAACCTTGCAGAAATTGAAAATAGTATTTTATAAAAGATTTTTATAATATTATTTGAGTTGTATTGAAGCGAATGAATTTTTGACAATCGATAAGTTACTATAATGATAGTTCAACTTTTTGCAAAATATTAATCAGAAATATTAGAAAAAATGCAAACTTTGATATTGCATATCTCTATAACTAATATCAGGTCATGGTTGCTTAAACATTTTCGACTCGTTATCGAGGCAGGAATCCACCTGTAAAGTTTTTGCTATTAGCTATGAGACATCCTATGTTAATTAAAATGTTTTAACATTTACGAATTAAATGTATGTAAGTATGTAATGTAAATGTTTTATACCAAATAAATTGAATTGAAAAAGAATACTTTGAGTTTGTCCAAATTTTTCAGTACACAACAGTACTGGATTTGTGTCTCATAGAAACGAAATTATACTTTATATGGGAAAGTAGGTATGGAAGTCTTTTGGTGGTCATAGGGCTTACGACCTATCGTACGACTGGCTTAAGTGATCACTTTACACAATATAACGTTCACCATTTACACCCATGATGGAATACCTCATCTATCAAATTTTTGTAAGTTGTATATACGTATATTTAAATTTTACAACCCGTTTCATATGTATGTTGTAATTATTCTCAGCGCGACCGGCATCCAAAGTTTTTTAATTCCCCTTAATTAAACACAGATGTCACTAATGAGATATCTATTTTTTATTGGAATTTTTTTAAAGCAATATCCTTTATATGTGTAATGAGATTCTTCGGAATTATTAGAATTTCACAAGAAAAATATTTTTTTCGTCTCTATGAGACATCTATAATATATCTTGAATTGAAAAAATTAAAATTGACAAAGGCGGACGAAATGGACTACCAGTCGCATGTACTCTGTCAAAAGCTCGCAGTGGTGACTTCAGGCCCCAGGGGCCCAAGAAAGTGTACCTTCGGGTCAGGTAGGCCGACGGCGCACGTCTGGGAATGTTGAACCCGGAGTTGTGGCGTCACGTCTCGGAAATGCACGTTCACGGAACCCCGGCTTTAAGTATAGTGGCTACCACACATTATCGATATCGATACATTCCTGCGTGATGGCAAGTCTCCACCACATACTGGAAATACACAAGATTTCATTTTCAAACTATCATAATCAAAGTATGTACCTAGATATTTCTACGAGTGGCATTGGATATCTTAGTCCCTACAAAAGAAAAAGATGAATTTTTAAAATGCACTGCTTATGACCTGTGTGAGATGGCTTAAATGATCCCTTTACACGACGCAACGTTCACCAATTCCAATGTAAGAACATCGACACATCAATACCGTCAAACCACGAAAAACTTTTTCGACAGCCAACAATAAAGAACGCATTTAATATGGCTACCAACATCAAGATAAGTCAGGACAAGAGTACCGATACAACAGAAAAAAACTGTAACTATTGGACTGCAGCCCGCGAAATACTTTAAAAAAATCTGAATATTTTAAGAATGTTCAAAATTTTCATGATTATAATATGTACCGGTTTTTATCCCCAGTGGAACATCATTATTCAAGATATTTTAATAGACTTTTACATTTTTACTAGTACAAAATGAAGTGTACATACAAAATGTAGCACATTATAAGAAGTGTGTATATTATTTATTAATTTGGCATTTACTTTGTGGAATGACATGATAATTCATAGATAAATAAAATACTTGTGTTAGACCACTTTTGAGTTCAATTTATTCACGACTAGTTTCGAGGGCCACGGATGCTCTCATCTACAGGTCAGAATATAAACTTTATTAAGAATATTTATTTAGAAAATTACGTTTATATTTTCACCTGTAGATGAGAGCATCTGTGGCTCTCGAAACTAGTCGTGTATAAACTGAACTCAAAAGTGGTCTTACACAAGTATTTTATTTATCTATAAACAAGTGTGTACATTATATTTCTTTGATACATTGTTTACAAGAAAATTATAAAAATATAAGTATAAATGAAGAAATAAAAAAAAACAATCGGAATATCAATATAAACAAAAAATATGAAGACCGGAAACACGTTTGAAGAAATGGATAGAGAAAATAAAACAATAAAGTAAAATTGTGTACAAGAAAAATATAGAGGTAGAAACCCGGTGAAGAAATGGAAAAAGACAATAAAACAGAAGAATAATAACCTAATTTACAAGATTTAAGATATATTATAGATATCTCATAGAGACGAAGGTATTTTTTATATGAGAAAGTAGGAATGGAAGTTTTTTTGTAAAGATCATAAGCCCTATGAACACCCAAAAATACTTACGTTCCTACTTCTCCATACAAAAAATGATTCGTCTCTATAAAACATCAATATCTTGATTAAAGAAATATGCAATTGTTTAAGGAATAATAATTAACATTCACCCACGAATCAATCCTAATGTGCTGTTTAATGTAAGGAAAATGTTTCACTTTACGTGAAAAATATCCTCCACTCGAAGATTAATAACTTAAGCGAAAAAGGAAAAATAACTCGCTTACATAAGGGGGAGGTTTCTAAGGTGGCTTTCAAGATTTTATTTTAGCACCATGCATCACGAAACGCTTCATTTACTCACCTCAAGTTTTAGGCGTTTTCTTTCACTCTTACACTTTTAAAGACAAAGAAAGAAAATCAAAAATATTTCGGCTCCAGGGACAAATTAAATGTTTGCACATACTACAGAATTAACGTTAGTGAATGGGATGTGAACAAGTGAAAGTGACGTCTTCCGACTCGTGTATTTTCATTACTAGTCGGTATTACAATTCGAAAAGTATAGTGGATGCCTAAGAGGTGTTTTTACAGAAAAAACAAACAAAATATTGCCGGCATCGGATTGACAGGGAGCAGTTGCTAGCAGGACGAGTTACAATATCAGTGCTAAGAATAATATTATGAATTTATATTATTGATATTTTTAATATTCAGAGCAATAACTTTGTGGTCAGAATTTTAACAAAATGTTATATATGTTAGAATATAACCACTAAAAATTACTTTTTTGTCTACCGGTTTCGAGACGTAAACCGTCTCTTCGTCATGACAACCCTACACTAGCATGTAAATATCACTAACAGTAGTAAATATCACTATTACTAACAATACAACTAACACTTGTGGTGTGCGAAATAGTGTGAATTCAAGACTAGTGTATTAATTTAATTCATGATTCTCTCAAAAAAGAACTAGAGAGATATTTGAGATGACCCAATACATCAATAGCAGCAGATCCTCTCGTTTTCTCGCGGAGTGATGTTCTATATCCAAATATAAAAAAATGGATCAAAAATATTCCAAATGAGTTCTGTCGCATGTGAAAGGCTATTCTCAAAGGCAGGTGTCATCCAAACAGACGTACGAAATCGGCTTTCATCGAATAATTTAAGGATGTTGTGTTTCCTGAATAAAAATCTCATAAATGTGAATTTTGATTATTAATTTCAAATTTTTTTATTTAAAAAAAAATAGAGATACGAACATGGAATACGTGTCGCATCAATATTCTTACTAAGCTAAGCCAAAAGCCTGTGCTATGAAAAGAGGACTAAATTGCTGGTACCCTGGAATGGGGCTCGAACCACCAGATCACTAGGCGAGCGTCACTACACCAACAAGCTACTCATAATAATCTGAAAGTAATGTTCTGTTAAATAACAATTTTAAAAATTTCGTTATAAAGTAAACATTCTAAATAAATGATTTCGTCTGTTTCTAAACTAAACCCACAATTGTTTACACCTTTTGAAATCTTCACTATCCGCATCGGTACCGGTATACTTTTTTATAGAAGTGCGTATCGATGCATCCCTATTATGAACCCAATGCAGTTGCTTGTGAACAATTTTCCTGCTGAATACGTACGGCGGAATAACTTTTCTCACAATTGAACGTACCATCTGGATAATAATAGAAATCGTACATACGAGGCCCAACATACGTGCATGTGTACCGAGTTAATGAGACATGCCTTATCGCTAATTATGCAGAAGCTGATTAGTCTCCGCTTTCCCGGCCGGCCGCCAGCCACCGCGCCTCACGCACTAGGAAGCAGCCCTGCCTCCTGCTTGTTTATTGCGGAGAAACACGGCAGCATTGGCACACTGGGAGACGTCCATCGTCCTAAGAACCATCGTCCATGAGAACCTAAACATTTATTTGTGCGTCAACAGATTGAACCGCATGGAGATCTCAAAAGCCAGCAACCGCCAGACTTACGTTATGGTATCAAATATCAAATATTTTCTGTACATGTGCACTATAGTAGGCAAGAAGGTTTGGATATTATGACATTTGAGTTCGGGGGATTTTGGTAGATAATAGGTAATTATAATAATGATAATAATGTTTATTCCAGCGCAACCAGTTTGTAAGTGTAAGACCTGGTCCGTCATATAATTTACACATAATACATAAGTTATAGTGAAGCATAATGCGTTATGTATATAGAAAGAAAATATTAAAAAATAGCTAACAAATAATTAAAAATCCCAATTAGTCCGTCCGTCGTAACTTCGTGTAACGTCGGTAACTTCTTTATATTATAAAACTTTGTTTTTCATTTTCTTATTTTTTTCTTCTTCTTTTTCTTTATTTTTTCTCTTTTTTTTAATCGACATACAAAAGTACCATCATTTTTACGGGTTACAGGTAGTACATAATGAATACACATACACATACGCATATAAGCAATTTTAAAGTTATAAAATAATAAGAATATTATTTAAGAACTTTAAAATAATACAGATACAAAAAATGTGTCTTTGAGTTTTTGAGATACCAAAACTTTTGGGGATACCATCTCTAGAAGTCTGAAAAAGAGAGTTTCGAGAATTCGCAAAAGAATAATGTAATTAATTTGTTTAAAAATTCACCGACCACGCTGGCTTCAAATTGCTATAACTATGTAAATGTTTGAAATTATTTAATGAGTGATGACTCAAATTATTCTGAAAAATTCAAGTTACAAGAAAAAAAAAACGATATTTTCAAAATGTCAAGCTGGTGAACCGTCAAGGATCATCAAAAATGAATATCCCTTTCTTCTCTCCAAATTTCTGGAGCTCTGTTCAGAGCAGACGCAAGCTTACAGAGTATTTTTTGCGCACTGCGCGCGCTCAATTTTGAAATATAAACATAATATCGTGTTACCGAAGCCATCATCCGCGAGTCCCGCGGATCGGTGGGGTCGCGGCTCGCTGCCTGCCCGCCGTGTTAAAGCCATAATATTCGGTGGCACGAAGGAAAGAAAAAAATGTGACCCACAAATAAACCAGTTGGCGAGTGGTACCCACTGCTCTGAATATGGAGTCTGCTAACTGAAGTAACTTGAGCAGCATGGTAAAAGTACCACATATGTATTATAATATTGGCCATACTGCAAATCGAAAAATATTACGATAGTAGTCATTTAGGTGATTTAGTATTCTGGAAAAGTTTAAAACCTGGGCTGTTATCAATATAACGTTATCCGTTTTGCGTGACGCTATTCGGTACCTGCATACTACCCGGAGCAAGCAAGTAACAAATGCAAATTTTATTCGGGCCACTATTTAACAATAACCCGATATCTTATATTTTAACGTTTTACTTACACATTTTTTTGTACCTGTACAATCGGGTTTTTTTTACTCTTCAACAGGCCAGGAGGCCCAATTACAAAACCCAGGCCTGAGTAAATCGCATCGATTAAAATTGTGACCTCACCGGGAATCGAACCCGGAACCCTCGGTGTGGGAAGGCAGTGTCATATGCACTGCGCTTCGAGAGCCGCCAATCTGCCAAAATCCCCCGAACTCAAATGTCATAATATCCAAACTTTCTTCCCTACTATAGTGTACATGTACGGTAAATATTTCAGGTTCGATACTATAACGTAAGTCTGGCGGTCGCTGACTCCTACTCTATTAGCGTTACCAAACGAGAAGACAACGAGAAAGACCTCAAGCTACTTGGCGGTCGAACATCGAGAATAAATTAACTATAACATTCAGTATCAGTACCGATAAATAAGTGTTTATTGGTCACGTGTTTATTACATATACATTACTAAATAAACACAAGCATACTCAACTATTCTCAACATTATACTCGTATTCTCAAAATTATAAACTCGTATTCTTAAAACCAAATTAATCAATCAATTAGAAAGACATACGGAAAAATCTAATTCACGAAAAAATATAAGACTACTACTGGGAATCGAACCCAGGTCACCTCCTTTTCCGGGGCCGGTGCTCTGACCACTAAGCTATAGCAACCCTCTAGGTTTCCGTGAATATATCGACTTTAAATGTATCATTTTTATACTATATTTTTTTTACAACTTCACAAATATGAATGTGTTCTTGAACATTATCGTCAATATCACTTGTATCCCTTTACCCTTTCATCTTCCTCTGTATTGCTTACTTAGGACTTGACGACGGCCAAACTACCACAGGGTCTTCACCGCTCTTTATACCAACTAGAGCTGAGGAGATCCGTCGAAGAAGACTTATAAGATAGGATTATTTCTTTTGGTAAAAAGTGTACTCGAGTAGGAATAATATTAAAGCAGCAAAAACAGAGGAAATTGTTGTATGGCTACATCAAGAGCGGTCCAGCACAGTAGCGCAGTTAAATCAAGTCGACACGTTTAAATACCTCGGAGTGGAATTTTCTAGCAACGGGAAACAGGAAATGAAATAGACAGGAAGAATCCTTTTACAGAGCGGTGATAAAGTTAAGTATCGAGATGACTGTATTAAAAGCTGCGCTCTTATACAGGGTGTCTCGTAGATAGTAGCAAAAACTTTGGGAGCGTCTTCTTCAGTCAATTTTAAATGGAAATTTTCTTCACACTTTGGGAGAAATTTCGATGGTTACGGAGACAAACGACATCAAAGTTTCCATTTTTTTCAATATTCCTGACATACCTATTTTCTGTAAAGCGTTTGACTATCGCTACAATAAGTAATATATGGAATATTAAAAATTCTTTCGCTTTAATACAAGTCAAACATGTAGGATACTATTATTAAACCCTTGCAGAAATTTGAAAAATATTTTTTCGGATTTTTTTTTGACTTGTACTAAAGCGAATGAATTTTTAATATTCCATATGAGGTACTGTATTTATAGTCCAATGAAGTATTGAAAAAAAAATGCAAACTTTGATGTCGCTTATCTCCGCAACTGTCGACATTTCACCCACAGTGCAAAGAATATTTTCTGTTCAAATTGAATGAAGAGGACTCCCCGAAGTTTTTGCTACTAGCTACGAGTCACCCTGTATGTTAGATAAAAACTATTTATTTTTCAAATAATACCAAGGTTAGTAAATGGATACAGCTTGTACTGATAGCGCGTGCCTGTAATGCCTTCACATAAATCTACATATCGATGAGTCTTCATACACGTATAACAATTAACAATAAGTCGAATGCGCCAATCCCATCTTCAGTCTGGTGACGTTTTGCGCATTCTCTCCCATTTTTTCACAGATCCGATTTGCGCTGAACAGGCAATTTGCATCATGCAAACGTCTTATCAAAAAAAATATTACCTGGTATTCCTTATTGGTCTAGCAGGGGCGTGCTGTGAGAACAAGAAGCATGGCTTTATAAACATATATTTGGAAAAAAATCGAAATTATATATTTATCTGGCAGAATATTGTGAAATATTAAAATCTGAATAATATGTTAATTACTGTCGTTGGAGATATATATCTTATTTCGGTTACTTTTCCAAATATACGCTTAGGAAAAATTCATGCTTCTTGTTCTCACTGCACGCGCTTGTGGTCTAGATACGTGTTTTTAGGAGATCATGGCGGTGGGAGGCAAATCAAACTTGAAATTAATTAAAATTTCATTTATCACGAAAGTCACTGGACACGAATTTAATTGGAGCAATATTCTTCAATCACTCGTCTGTGGAAGGCTTTATATTCGCACGTATTTACTACGGGATCAAACGGTCGTTCCGCGTGCGGCATCTGCATTATATACAGTCGCTCGAGTTCCAGAAACTTCTCGCGCATTTTGGCGAATACGGATTCTTTCACAATATTTCAGTCCGCCCGGGAACCTTCGATTAGGTGCATTCTCCTCGATCTTTAGAATCTCGTTCACAGTGTGTTGTTAAGAAAGCAAGAACACATTTATGAGAAAAAAAATTATGGACGCATCAGAATTGGTCCTTCGCGAGTTTTTTTAAATGGATCTTTGTCATCGGTGAGAAAAAAATTGATTAAGCGCGGATCATTGTAAGTGCAATATATTATTCCGCACATGGCGTATGGCGGTTCGCTGGCGGAGGTCACGTGCGGATTATTTATTGTGTCAATGCTGACGAGAGATGCGATGTGCATCTTCACAATGCACACCACAACACGTCTCACCAAAAAAATTCATTCATCGGCCATCGTTTGCTGTCATGTTTATTCGATTCTGTGTGATTTTCCAGTGTAAAACGCATTACATTTTCCCACCCGTGGTAGGTTAAATCACACATAGCGGTAGAAAGTTGCAGTGAATTGGCTATCGACCATCTTGAATCTGAATGTGCACACCGCTTGTGTATTTTTATATATCTCTAAAACTTTGGGACAGTATGTCGTTAAAAAAATTTACGTTTAATTCGATTTTCTTAAGTATTATTAACTTAAAAAAAAGGAAAAATTATTAACTATTATTATTATTGATTATGGGCAGGCAGCTTAAGCTGATAGGCCCATACCACTGTCTCTCATTTGAATATCCGGCCTATTCTTAAATTGGTTGACACTGGCTGCAGACACAATGCCCTCAGGCAAACTGTTCCACATACTGACCCCTCTATTGCTTAATGCATGGTTTCTTGGGTTACACGAGAACCGAGACTTCTTCAACTTCAGGTGATGTCCTCGAAGGCCCACATTTAATTAGTGTTTAATGCAAACATATCTGTCATTTTAGGAATATTGTAGTAGCCCGATAGAATCTTGAATGTCTCGATGAGGTCACCTCTTGCTCGTCGCTCCTGAAGAGTGGGCAGTTTCAAGACTCTCAGCCTTTCCGCATATTCCAGGTTTTTAAGACCCAGGGGCAATTTTGTGGCTCGTCTCTAAACATTTTAGTGATAGGTTAACAATGCTATGGTTGTGGTGTAAAGTGTTGTGAATATAGGAGTGTAGTGTTGGTCCTGACGAAGAGACGGGTACGTCTCGAAACCGGTAGACCAAAATCTGGTAGTGTTTATACTCATTTAACTAAAGAATATTTTACTTCAAAATTGAATGAAGAAGACTCCCCCGAAATTGTTGTTAAATGTGTAACACACCCAACTTTCTAACACGCTCACAGATGTTTCAGTCGCTTGTACTGCAAAGCTTTATAATTCAATAAAATACACGGCCATATTCTGAAATAAGCAATATTCCTATTTTTGTATCTTGCCATTTATTGTATAACATTTGCCGTCAATTCACGTTTTAAGTTTGACTAATTGATTGGATTCGTTAATTTCAAACCTGTCAAATTTAAAACTTCAAAATTGGCGGCATAACAAAGTCAAACTGTCAGGATACAGAAATAGCAATATTGCTTATTTCAGAATACAGAATAACATTTTATGCGCATAATTTTTAAATGCAATGTACGATGTACGTCGGTGCTGCGTTGTGGAGCATAAAAGCTCTCAAATTTAAAAACATGTATATAATGTGGGGCGTTACCGCAAAAGCGCGATTATATCAAACGACGCCCACCCGATGGCAGATCTGATAACCGAGGATATCAATTTCCTTTTTGGCATGGACGCGAGGAATGTGAGTTTATTGGCGTGGAGGCGCTGCTTAGTCGCGCTGGTCGATTTGGCGGTACAATTTCAACACAAAAAGCAGAAACAGACGCCACCTGTCAATTGTTCCCACGACCAGCGCTTCATTTATTCATCGCGTCGACGGCGTCACGCCACTTAATATAAAATATCAAAATCAATAGAATAAATAGGAAGATAGTCCTTTCTATAACCTACTTTAAAAGGTCAATGCTAGACTCGGGAATTTTCCACCACCTATTAAGTATATGAAATAATTTTTATTTTACACATAGTAGTTTTATGAATTGAAGCTGTTTGAAAAAAATTGAAATTTTGAGTTTAAAAAATTTATAACTTATGAACATGGCACCCAATCAAAAAAATTCTACGTCAAATATTATAAAGAATTCGTGTTGTAAATTTTAACAAAATTGATTGAGTAGATCTTGAGATACCTTGTACGCCAATTTGAAAAAAGTAGTTCCGAGGAAAACGCAAAAGAAAAACAGTACGGTGTCAGTCTCTTAAAACCAATTTTTTTATTATTATCTTCAATCTGCAATTTCTATACCGTAAACTCACCAAAAGAATTATTGTTGATTATTATTAACAATAATTCCTTTGATAGGTTTACATAAAAATAATAATTATTATTGTTATTTTTATGTATAAAGGACTGACTAAAATAAAAATATATCCTTTGTCAAGGCTCTCATGACGGTCCGATCACTGCTTTAGTTTCGGGCCGACTCTCTTGACACGCTCACTTCTAATTGCTTCGGAAATAGTTTGAACTTTGAAATGGTTAAACCTTTAAAATATTATTAAAAGTATAAACAATTTAACTAAGCAAAAAAAATAAGAATCGTCTTTGAAAATCTCAAGGTGGTGTAACGCCTTAATAAATCAGGGGTGTGCACGCCGTACAAGCAAAAAAGCTGTACTATATAATTACTACCTACTTATTGTTCTATAAAATTCGAAAGGTTTTCTACGTGGTGTAGAGCGGCGCGCAATCATTAAAGTGTCGACTTCTCCAATTAAACTAATTTTCGAATTAAAACGATTACAATGAGCAGGTACTATTAATAATATACAATTATAGTAAATAAAAGGAAAGTACCTACAAATAGTGGCACAAAATAAATGACGAATATATTAAGAGAAAAATGAAGTTAAAAAGCTTTTTTGTTATGCATTTTTATATGAAAGTGTGAAAAAAAACAAAGTTACTGACTTTTCAAAATAGGTCTACTTAGTCGAGTAGCTTGTTGGTCTTGTGGTTAGGACACTCGCTTCGAAACATATATTTTTTTAAATTTTGTATTGCGGATAAGAGTATTTTCTATATATTGGTACAAAAAAGACAAAAATGCATTTTTGTTTATGTTACCTCTAATTCGACTCTTAATTTTTTCTATATATGTATTAATTTTAATTGTTCTATATATCCATTTTTTCTTTCTAGAATTCTATATAAAAAGCTACCTACCGTAGAACAAATAATATATATATTTAGCAAGGTAGGTAGGGGCTGAGAGGCTTTTTGCATACTGTCTTATGCTTGTGCTTATTTAGTAATGTATATGTATTAGTGATGCAACGAATACTACCTTCATGAATACGAATATCAAACCTACTATACGAATAATTCAACAAGGTAATACATAATTCACCACTGTTCTTTTTTACTGAGAGATTTAATAATTAAAATTTACCACTGGAAAATTTTTGTTCAAAAAGAGCAACATTTGTAACTTCTCAGGCGTTAGGCGATCAATTTTATCCGTTTGTATGTACATTCCCAGCGGTCGAAAATAAATATCACTTTTTTCACGCTTACGAGAGGTCGTGTTATTAGATTTAATTTGCAATTATTTTTGTAAGAGTTAACACTCTTACACACAACGGAAATAAAATGGAACGAAAAATACGTATTAAAAAACAAAACTCAATAACCCAACAAAACTAGATGAAAGAACTCATGTTATGCTGTGAAGAAGTAATAATTGGCAACTTGAGAACTAAACAAATCCATTCATTCAATGTAAGGGGAATCCCCGATAGTAGAGTGTGTAGGTGTGTTCGGATACACGGTGCACAGCCAAAGCGTAATTTGCGCTGCGTTCAGTTATACATAGTTTGTTTTTAATATTCGTGATGATATTCGTGATGATATTCGGCGAATATGAATATTCGGTAAATACCTACTTTTCGGCGAATACGAATATTCATATTCGTATTTGTTGCATCACTAATATGTATAATACTATATACTACACTTTATACTATAAAGCATGTATTGATCATGTGACCAATAAACGCTGATTTATCGGCACTGAAACTGAAATTTAATCTTTTAATGAAAGATTTCCTACATTCATCTAGATTTTGAAATTTCGCCAGTCTTTTCAAGTTTCATCCACTCTAAAACGTAGCAAAGGATGTCTCACTTTGTGTTGAGATAAGCATAATGATAAACAATTACATTCCTTCTGCCAGTTATATTCTCGACATGCACAATGTGTTTGCTAACAGATCTGGTGAAGTGTGTACCGTACAATAAGGCACCTCCACAATCGTTTTTCCCAGGTCTTTGCTTATCATAAAACACATTATCCAGGTTGTTTGCTCGAGCACAATGTTGCTATTGTTGGAAAATATTACAATCAACATAGCTAGTACAATCCTAAAAGCGGCCATGACAGGTACACAAAACAGACTTACTAAAAACTCTTCGATAAGTTAGTATTGAAGAGATTTTGGATCGAATAAATAACGAGTAGCTTGTTGGTGTTGTGGTTACGATCCTCGCCTAGTGATGAAGTTCGGTACCCTTTCCAGAACACCAGAAAGTTTGTCCTATTTTCATAGTGCAGGCGTTTAGCTTAATTAATTTAAAAATAGTAAGAATGACAAAAAAATTGTAGCGTTACGTAAATGAGACATTCATTTACCGTTCAATCGAAATACGAAAAAAATGGATTATATTTTATCAAATAAATAAGAAAATGTTGAAAGATTGAGGCGAGGATAGGAGATAGGAGACAGTTCAGAATTAAAAAGGATGTATTCCATTTAAAAGTTGTGTGTTACATTTTTAACAGAATGACCAATTGTTGTACATACACCGTTATTGACAATTTCCACGAATTTCCAAGGCAATCTACCATCAATATACGTGCACTATGGTCCGAATACAGAGTCAATACTTAAATGATTTGAATGTTAAGGTACGGTTTAAAAGTGTTCTTTTGTACTGCAAATTACACTTTTTAAGCGTACCTTAACCTTTAAACCACCAAGTATTGTCTCTGAATTCGGGCCTATGTAGCGACAAAAACAATATTTATTATTTCAGAAGACATCCTCACCTCTTGTCACATGTGCTTTCCTGTACCGAAGCTTTAGGCCCGAACTTAGATGATTTAAAGGTTAAGTTACACCTTAAAAGCGTAATTTTCAGTACAAAATAACACTTTTAAGACGTACCTTAACCTTTAAATCATCTAAGTATTGACTCTGAATTCGGACCTTACACTCGCAGGAGGTAGGTACCTACCAGATAGCAGGTATCACATTTCCCGAGTTTCTCAATCTCAATGGCGCCACAGCGACGGAAGGTATCCTTTTATGAACATTACGGTTACTTTGAAATATAATAGTGCCACAGGTATGTACCTACACACATACGAATATATTTCAAACTAAATTGGAGGTAAAATTTCTTACGGCGGAACAAGTACAAAAATATAATGGTGTGCGGCCCGTACACGGACGGACTATTCACACACACTGGAGAGGGGAGATAAATAGTCTGCCTGGGATGCAGATTAAATGAGAACTTCTTTGGAAATTAAATGAACGAGCTGCATCTTCCGCACGAAGAAAGTATTGTGCGGCCATATCCTAAATTGGACGTACTTAGTTATGCAGAAAGCGTCCAAATAAAAAAAAACATGGAACTGAGAAAACGGCTTCTAAAAATTTGAATGTGCAAAAACCTACTACGTCGATATTTAATTAATTATTGTATATTTGTTTGCGAAAGGCTCATTGTAGAAAAAAACTTCTATTTAGGATGATATGACGCGTTTTGCGGGTTGGATTATTTCTACAAAATGTCTAAATGTACGAAATACAATACTTTGTACTTTTTTTGTGGGTTCTATGTTCTCTGAATTTGATAAAGCATGAAGTAAAAACTAACCCATAAAAACCAAGTTTTTTATGTACTCCCTTTCTCATTGAAACAGGTTTCGCGCCTACTGCACGCGTCGGGCTCCTTACTCATTTGTATGGATTCCAATTTGAAAAAACCATTCAAATTTCGAAAAATCCAAGATTATACTATAATTATTTTAAAAATTTAAACGAAAATTTGTTAGATCATTTTTATCGTCGCCACGAGTCTGCCTGCAAAGTTTCACCTCGATTGGATCACGGGAAAAGGGTTAAAAATCGATCCAAAGTTTTTTCGGCAGACAACAGACAAGCAGACGCTACGGTTAAAAAAAGGGAGTAAAAAGTATTATCTGAGGCATAGAAAACGTACAACCCCCTTAGTTGTTTTCTACAAAATCATTATCCTGTAGTACCTAACTAGAAGAATTAAAAAGTTTCATAATGCGTCCACACAACTATTTTTGTTTGCACAAGGACTTGTAAATTTGAAGCCATAGAAAACAAAACACTTTTTTTTAGTTTAAGAGTTAAGTAAATGGAGATGGCCGTGATGTGGGTAAGTAAAATATTGATTTAAAAAAAACTACATCACTTAGAGCTTAGACATTTTCAGCACATAAAGATATATTGAGCTGTCCAAACCAGTACATAATCGATTTTTAGCATTTTGTGGATTGGATGCTTTCTGCATAACTACGTTCAATTTAATATTGCGAACGACGATGATACAATACTTGTATTTTTTACTATTTACTTGTACCTTGTATTTTTAAATGGAAAATGGAATTATGGCGACCACAGAACATTGATGGCGACTTAAGACACGACTGAAAATAATCTGGATTCGTGGAACCACCATTGACGATGTGATGATTGGGATGCGAAAATAATAAAAAAATATCAAAGAAAGTAAACATTGCTGGCAGAAAGCGTAGAAGATCCTAGATAAAGAATCTAAAGCTGTTCGGGAAGTCCAGTCAAACTATTTCGAGTTGCTGCAATCATCAATACAATGTCGTTCGATAACCGAACAAACACTTAAGAAGAATTTTCACCACTTTAATATTTAGCGGTCTTAAAACATTTTGAAAAATGCGAATTGTTTTGATGCAAGTTTGAGCATTTCGTTCACTTCGTGCGCCTATCGAACGGCGCCCGAAGTCACGTGATCCAAACAAATCGATTTATTTTCAGTCACAACAATCAAAACGTGAACCGGACATTTGATCCAACAACAAAACACCCGCGCGAGATCCAACGACATGACGACAACAAATACAATTTCAAAATGTTTTCTCTTATGAAAGAATTTAAAAAAAATTAATGAATTGATAAACGAAATTATTGAATAATTTCACAAGTTCTTAAAAACGTACCAAATTCCCCTATCAAATTAATAGACGAAAATAATAACTAAACGTTAAGTTATTCACGATTTGTGAATAACTTAACGTTTGTTTATGTTTTAGAGCTTTTTGATTGATTGAATTCATTTCAAACCTGACAAACTTAATACGTCAACATTAACGGCATTACAAGGTTATACAATAAGTGTCAAGATACCGAATGCCATTTTCAGAATACGGCTAATATAAGATTGTGGCCCCATTTTTTCCTAGGGCAGTTACATACAAATACCGCAGTTTTGTTTGATATATGATAGAATTCGTGATAGTACCTACCTAGTTCATATTCAATATTTTCATCTATTGATTTGATCTACTACTTTTTTAAAGAATTTGCGGAAAGAGTATATTCAATAGAAAGAGTAAACTATCAATTCATTAATTTATTTTAGACTCTTACATAAAAACAAAGCATTTTGGAAATTTGTTGAATCTATTATCAAGCTTGGACCTTTTATTGTGAAAATCATTCGAAACGTTTGTCTACCATTCAAAACAGTCATGTTTTCATAACACAGGTTTTTAATTTTTGAGCTGAAAATAATTAGAGTATAAATATCTTATCGGTATTAAAAATATATAAAAAGGCTGGATAATAAGTTGTTTATAAAATATGTAAATAATTATACGAATAAATGTAAACATATTTAGGTAGGTAAATAGTCGTGGGAATACGAGCAGTGATCGCTGATGCTTGAAGGTGATAAATAGATTTGTACATACGATCAATTTGCGAGCATAATATGTGAGCAAATTGATATGGACAGCAGCCCACAAAAAGGAGTAATAAAAAACAAATAATGTAAAGAAAATGTGACACAAATCTAATGTCTCGTCAGTTCATTGCAATCAATAATAGTACCACCTGCTGTTATCGCAGCTCCCCGCTGTCTTGTAGAATATTTCTGTAGTAAAAAAACACGGATTTTACCATCACATAAACTGGTCAGTTCAAGTTTCTCGTCTGACCTTTCTTTTCATCACAATATTTTGCCAGTTGTAGTCGAAATACTCGATTAACTTTCACCAAACACTTTGATATATGCATTATAATATAATTGCCATCGCAACTTCACTGAATATTATATTCATGTGGTATTTAATAAAGATGTTATTGTTGACTAAATACTTTTTACTAAAAATAAAGGAGCATCGATGACAGAGGTTTGCATAAATATTGCGGACGTGTAACTGTATTTAATATTCGAGAATCCCGAGTCAATATTTACGCCAAGAAAACAAAAGAGCGAAACATGAAAAAATGCATTCCTCTTACTTCCAGAAAATAAACGTAACGTATGAAAGCAAACGTTGACAGCTTGACATACAAACTTGAAATACTTTCGGAATAACAATTCATTTGACTCACCTGAATGTTGTAAATCAGAGCCGCAAAACACAATCGCAAAAGCGGCCTCCCTGTCACGAGAATCAAACCACAAAACTTTTTTCAGCACAAGAAAATAACACGAAACTCTTCCAAACAACACTGAAAAACTTTGTGTCACTTCCGTGTCGTATTAAATCGCAATATTTAATGTTTGTAGCAACTATGTTTTGATGTTCACAACACACGAAAGTTTCATAAAACGTTCACAATATGTCATGATTCAATCACGTAACACACCACCTCCGCAATGGCGAGTTTTAAACTGCCGACAGCGCGACTGCCGATCGCCGATAGTGCCGATACGTAGCACCTGCGAATGGCGGCGCTAGCATTCAATAACGTACGGAAGAACGTGAGACTGAGACGCACAAACATTTTCTGTATAGCAGAACATCAGTTAAAAAGAAGCGACAATATTTGAGTATGTCTTAGAGAAATTTCGTTGACAATATGTCAGGGATGCTGCACCATTACATGCTCGAAAAATAAATTTTACGTGTTTGATTTCCCAAATACAAATGAGTATTTACTATTGATAATAAAATGTTTTCTAAAATTATTTGTCAGTATTTTATATTTGAAAATTGGAACAAATATAACAAAAAAATATATAAAAAATTGCGGCTAGTGCACGGGCGCCAATAATACGCGTATCCTTTGTTGTAATTAAACACGAGCTTGATTTTATTCCTCTATTATGGTAATTTGACATCTGTCTTACACGATGAAATATAATACCTAATAGAAGTGATAAGTTTTATTACCTTTATTGCAATTAACAAAAAATTATTCATACCCGTCCTGCACTTTGACGCTAGTAGAGCGGAGAACTATGAAGATGTGTTAAGAACCTAACCAAAGTGGTTAAAGTAAAGTTTGCTCATTTTTTAAATAATAATAATGTCAAAGCACATGGTTAATGCCATAAACATATAAATTATCGTTTAGAGGTCTTACTATTTTCTTGCCAGGTATTTTAACTACAGGAAGTATTTTAAAATAATTATTAAAAAATTATTTATTAATATGATTATTTTTGGGTAGAACAAATTATTAAAAATACAATATGTACATTTGTACGCTTCAACAGGCTAAGAGGCCTAATTACTGAAGCGAAACACATCACAAAATACTAGTGATGCAACGAATACGAATATTCATATTCGCCAAATAGTAGATGTTTACCGAATATTCGTATTCGCCGAATATCATCACGATTATTAAAAACAAACTATTAATAAGTGAACGCAACGCAAATTATGGTTTGGTTGTGCACCGTGTATCCGAACACACCTAGGCACTACGCACTCTATTATCGGGGATTCCACTAACATTGAATGAATGAATTTGTTGAGTTCTCAAGTTGTCAATTGTAACTTGTTTCACAACATGAATTCTTTCATCTGGTTTTGTTGGGTTATTAATAAGGTTAGGTGCTCATTTCATGTAGTTTTTGTTTCGATATACATATTGTTCGTTCCATTTTATTTCCGTTGTGTGTAAAAGTGTTAACTCTTATAAAATAATTTCAAATTAAATCTAATAACATGACCTCTCGTAAGCGAGAAAAGAGTGATATTTATTTTCGACCGCTGGGAATGTACAAACAAACGGATAAAAGAAATCGTCTAACGCCTGAGATGTTGAGAACAAATGTTGTGCTTTTGGAACAAAAATTTGCCAGTGGTAAATTTTAATTATTAAATCTCTTTGTAAAAAAAGAACAGTAGTGTATTATTTATTACCTCGTTGAATTATTCGTATTCGTATTCGCCGAATAGTAAGTTTGATATTCGTATTCGTATTCGTGAAAGTAGTATTCGTCGCATCACTACAAAATACCCAAGTATGAGTAAATCAAGTATATTAATTTATTGTAACTTCATCAGGAAACGCACCCGGAACTCTCGGTGTGAGAACCCAGTGTAATGTCTGCGTATACGAGGACCGCACAGTATGTACTTTATATAGTATGTACGTAGAAATTAGTGATGGTCAAACCGTTATTTTAACCGATTCATTCGGTGCAGTTGTTTGGAATTAGTATTTTTTTAATATGTATTTTGCCGCACTGTGAATTGTCATTTAAAGAATTTTGGGGATGTCGATAAAACAGTGTACTATTATATTTAAGAATTTGGTCATTAGAAAAATATTCAATCCGGATTGTTTTAAAAATGGAATAAAAATGTAAATCAATTAAAAAGAGACTATATATATAATATATCTTATATACTATATATATATATATATATATATATAGCTATAAATTCGAAATTTTTTCGTTAACTTACCAGACTGCCGTGGCCAAATTGGATAGCGCGCCATCCCCGGATATAGAATGGAAGTCCATTGTTTCGAATCGCAGTAAAAATATTTTTTCGTTAATTTGATTTTTCTCTATGTCTTTTCTAATTAATTAATAGAATTAATTAATTTATTTATTTATTTGTTTGAAATTCACAGATCTTCCTTCTGAAATTGCAACTTCACAATAACAATGTGTTTTCTTTAATATCATATACATTTATTAATACAGTACCAACCTCTCGGAAAATGGGTTGGTACCATCCGACGGCCAACTCTATCACCGTGCACTCTCATTGGTCCAATGAAATAGCGCGCGCTTCCCCGGCGTCTAGTTTCCTGTTACGCATTTCCGTCCATTTTCACGAAATCACTC
>JADDOH010011961.1:0-81554 GCA_016648135.1 Agrypnia vestita
TGTCGGGGATTTTTTATTTCGATTTTTTAACGAAAAAAATGAAAATTATTCTCGAAAAAAATCTATTCTTTTTCGATACATTACATCATTTAACAAAAAAATATTAAACATTTTCATTTCACTCAAACCCTGGCGAGATGATTAATAGTGATGCGAGGAATACGAATACTAATATTCGTATTCGCCGAATAGTAGATATTTTATTCGCCGAACATCATCACGAATATTTAAAAACAAACTATTTATAACTGAACGCAACGCAAATTATGATTTGGCTGTGCATCGCGTATCCGAACGCACCTACGCACTCTATTATCGGGGATTCCCCCAATATTGAATGAATGGATTTGTTGAGTTCTCAAGTTGTCTCTTGTTTCACAGCATAACATGAGTTCTTTCATCTAGTTTCGTCGGGTTATTAATAAGGTTAGGTGCACATTTCATGTAGTTTTTGTTTTGTAATACGCATTGTTCGTTCCATTTTATTTCCGCTGGGTGTAAAAGTGTTAACTCTTATAAAATAATTTCAAAATAAATCTTCATAACAGTAAGCGTGAAAAAAGTGAAATTTGGTAACATTTCGATAAGAACTCGGGTAAGTTAAATTTATATACAGCATTATTTGTTTGTTTTTGTTATAAATAATAAAGATATCGGTTTGTGTACAAGACTTGTTAGTGAACTCGTCCGAAAACTGGAAAGGAGTATTATACAAGGTCCAATTACAGAAGCGAAACACATCACAAAACACTCAGGCTTGAGTAAATCACGTAGATTAATTGTGACCTCACCGGGAATCGAAACTGCAACCCCCGTCGGAGAAGCCAGTGTCAGATTATAAAGTGTACCTTGAAGTAGAAAGACAGACCAGCGGGCTACGATTATTTGTCGTGATCCATTGCCGCGTGAATTTTGTGCGCAGGACCCGCGCAGTACGCAGCGACATTTACCGTCAAATCTCCGAGACGAGAGATCAAATGTCAGGGATCAAAGTCGCCGCGGCAATGCCGCACGCGGACGGCCGCGCACGTTTCGTGAACACCCTGCCCCGCGCGAGGGAGGGTGACCTAGTTCGGGCCAAACCCCTTCCACTAATAATTGTCTTCGCTCGAGTCTGATTTCAGAGTGCCACGGCACGCACGTTGGGAAGTCGCGCCCGTATTACGAGAGCCCCCGAAGGGCTTGAAGTAATTAAATTAATACATCCCACATGTTAATTACAAAATACTATCTGCAACTCGTCAAAAATGGCGGAACATCGGTCCGCATCTTTGCGAAGCCCTAGTATATATTTATAGCATTTTTGGCGCTCCAAGGAGAGGCGGCCGTGGCAACACGCGTTGAACGGCCGGTTCGGGTTCGGTGGCCCGGGGTTCAAGCCCCATCTCCGGCAGTTTAATTTTGCTTTTCAAGTCGTGAATTCTAACGAAATTACGGGGACAGGCAGACTGACGGATGGACGGACAGTCACAAAAGGAAATTATTCTGTTTGATGTTTAGAATTTTTTTTAACGCGGTATTCGCGAAAATTTGTACTGAAATTAAAGTGTTATTCTATGTCGAAAAGCCGCCTGGAGCCGTCGTGAGGGCGAAATGTGTAATGTTGATATTTACATATTTTAACAACTTGGACAGCGGCGCGGCGCCAAGACGTCTAGTCAACTCGAGATTATTTCGTGATTCGAGCTTCGGAGAATATAATATTAATGTATGTACATAGACACGTACTTTGCTGTAATTTATTTAGCGAGCGTTTTATATTAATTATTATAAGGCAGAGTAAAATACTCGGCAGCCACCGAATACCCAAATTTAAAATAGTCGTACATCACACCGGTAGGTTTTCGGTAGACGGTTGATGGTCACCGATTTGTACGGTGGAAGGAAGAAGCTCGACTCGTGGAATTTTGGGGTGTGTCACTACGTATGACGAAAAAATGTTTTTTTTTTTTTTTTGCGTAATAGTAATCAAAAGTTGCATTGCGTTTATAGCTACAAGTAAATGCAAAAAATCCAATTTCAGCATACTTTCGGCTCGTTCAAACGATCCAAATGAAAATGTTGGTTTTACATATAAAAATGATTTTTCAGAGGTGTTGACGTATTTTTTTAATTATGTACTTTTTATCAAATTACCTATATTGATTATAAAATAAAAATTTGCTGAATATTGTGCGTTTAATTACTAAAAATAAACAAGCTGGGATTGCCCGAAGGCCGCGACGGTAGGTTTTAACTTAAATATTATGGTGTAACTGGTTATGTTAATATTAGGTCCTTACATATGAAATTGGCGTTTTGCCGTACTAGCAAATTTAATCTCAAATATCTTCTCTTTGGTTAGGAATTCCAAATCCAAATTTATACAGCTATTTACTCATGTATTTGTGTTTTGAAAATTATAATTCATTTGTTTTTTCCTCAATTGTTTTTTTCTTTGCCTCACTCAGTTTACAAAATGAAAAACTTGAAATATCGCGTTTTTTACGAGTACGAGTTCCACCGTGGCACCAGTGCTGCAGAAACGGCTCGAAGGATTAATGATGTGTATGGCGACGGTGCCGCAAAAGAAAACACAGTGCGTTTTTGGTTCCAACGTTTTCGTTTTGGAAATTTCGACCTGCAGAACAAGCCCCGTGGACGGCCGGAGACCAAAGTTATAATGAAGAATTGAAGGCTATTGTGGAAGCGGATCCATCGCAAACCACATCCGAGTTAGCTGCAGGCTGCGGTGTTAGTGATAAAACTGTTTTAATCCACTTGAAGCAAATTGGTAAGGTGAAAAAGCTTGAAAGGTGGGTACCTCACGAATTGAGTGAAGCAAATCAACAAACGCGCGTTGACTGCTGCGTTGCATTACTCAACCGGCACAATAACGAAGGGATTTTAAATCGAATCATTACCTGTGATGAAAAGTGAATCCTGTACGATAATCGGATGCGCTCATCGCAATGGCTGAACCCTGCCGAACCAGCCAAACCATGCACCAAGCGAAAATTGACTCCAAAAAAGTTACTTGTGAGCGTTTGGTGGACTAGTGCTGGTGTCGTTCACTACAGCTTTCTTAAATCTGGCCAGGCGATTACGGCAGATGTCTATTGTCAGCAACTGCAAACCATGATGGAAAAGCTAGCTGCTAAACAACCGAGGCTGGTTAATCGCTCTAGGCCACTGCTGCTTCATGATAACGCTAGACCACACACTGCACAACAGACGGCTACCAAATTAGAGGAGCTTCAATTGGAATGTCTAAGACATCCACCGTACTCTCCGGACCTTGCCCCAACAGATTACCATTTTTTTTCGAAATTTGGATAACTTCTTGCAAAGGAAAAAATTCAACTCCGATGGGGCAGTCCAAACCGCCTTCAAAGATTTTATTGATTCCCCGTCCGAATGGTTTTTTTAGTAAAGGGATCGATGAACTACCTACGAGATGGCAAAAGTGCATAGATAGCAATGGTACATACTTTGATTAAATAAATATATTATAATAAAAAAAAATCGGCTTTATGTTCCTCCCATACTAAACGCCAATTTCATATGTAAGGACCTAATATTTCGAGGCCTTTGAGCGAGCCAAAAGTATCTACCAGTTTTAATGAAAACTGCAATGCAAAATTTAATTCCAATAAAAAATGTAATTTTTGAGTACCTACCTATTATTAAATTCGAAAGATGAAAAAATGACACCCTAGTGTTTCTCGTGGCGACCAAGTAAGAAAATCACAAGGTAACAAGAATATATACTCAGGGTAGGTATATTCGCTTTGATTTATTTTGTACTAGCTGTTCGTACCCGGCGCTGCACGGGTTAAGAATTAAGTTGAAAATAAATTTGTGGGGGGAAACAAAGATTTGATTCAACAGTATAGATTTGCATCGAAAATATATCAGTGGGAGGAGAAAAGGTAAAAGGGGAGGGAGGAAATATAGCTTATGTTACCTGCCGAGTCCTAAAGAATAAGTTTCCAAATTTTGAGTCCGATCAGTCGAAGGTATAGATTTGCATCGAAAATATATCAAAAGGAGGGGACAGGGTAAAGGAGGAGAGGGGAAATGTAGCCTATGTTCCCGCCGAGTCCTAAAGAATAAGTCTCCAAATTTTTAGTCCGATCGGTCAAACGTTACAGATTTGCGTCGAAAATATGTCAGGGGGAGGGGAAAGGGTAAAATATTAGGGGAGAAATATCGCCTATATTACCCGCCGAGTTCTAAATAATTAGTTTCCAAATTTTGAGTTAGATCGGTCAAATGGTGCAGATTTGCATCGAAAAAAAAAGGTCAGGGGGAGGGGAAGGGGTATGAGAATAGGGGGGAAATGTTGCTATGTTACCCGCCGGGTCCCAAAGCATAAGTATGCAAAATTTGAATCGAATAAATACGGTGACATGAGTGCATGGTGTCTGATAATATTTACCACATATTATTTTATGGAACGAAAGTACTTTTATAATAACAAAAATTTTATTGCTGAAGATGACAAATATTGTTAATTGGAATTAAGTATG
Organism: Agrypnia vestita; assembly: GCA_016648135.1. Lineage (NCBI taxonomy): Eukaryota > Metazoa > Arthropoda > Insecta > Trichoptera > Phryganeidae > Agrypnia > Agrypnia vestita. Next base: position 4,512 of record JADDOH010011961.1, read on the forward strand.
CATTAGAGCGTATGCACGCGTAATGTATTAGAGTCAGCCAGAGATCGGCATTTGAAGCGGTAGTACGTCGAAATTGCTCCTAATAAATACGGTGACATGAGTGCATGGTGTCTGATAATATTTACCACATATTATTTTATGGAACGAAAGTACTTTTATAATAACAAAAATTTTATTGCTGAAGATGACAAATATTATTAATTGGAATTAAGTATGCATTAGAGCGTATGCATGCGTAATGTATTAGAGTCAGCCAGAGATCGGCATTTGAAGCGGTAGTACGTCGAAATTGCTCCTAATAAATACGGTGACATGAGTGCATGGATGTCTGATAATATTTACCACATATCATTTTATTGAATAAAAGTACTTTTATAATAACAAAAATTTTATTGCTGAAGATGACAAATATTGTTAATTGGAATTAAGTATGCATTAGAGCGTATGCATGCGTAATGTATTAGAGTCAGCCAGAGATCGGCATTTGAAGCGGTAGTACGTCGAAATTGCTCCTAATAAATACGGTGACATGAGTGCATGGATGTCTGATAATATTTACCACATATCATTTTATTGAATTAAAGTACTTTTATAATAACAAAAATTTTATTGCTGAAGATGACAAATATTATTAATTGGAATTAAGTATGCATTAGAGCGTATGCATGCGTAATGTATTAGAGTCAGCCAGAGATCGGCATTTGAAGCGGTAGTACGTCGAAATTGCTCCTAATAAATACGGTGACATGAGTGCATGGATGTCTGATAATATTTACCACATATCATTTTATTGAATTAAAGTACTTTTATAATAACAAAAATTTTATTGCTGAAGATGACAAATATTGTTAATTGGAATTAAGTATGCATTAGAGCGTATGCATGCGTAATGTATTAGAGTCAGCCAGAGATCGGCATTTGAAGCGGTAGTACGTCGAAATTGCTCCTAATAAATACGGTGACATGAGTGCATGGATGTCTGATAATATTTACCACATATCATTTTATTGAATTAAAGTACTTTTATAATAACAAAAATTTTATTGCTGAAGATGACAAATATTGTTAATTGGAATTAAGTATGCATTAGAGCGTATGCATGCGTAATGTATTAGAGTCAGCCAGAGATCGGCATTTGAAGCGGTAGTACGTCGAAATTGCTCCTAATAAATACGGTGACATGAGTGCATGGATGTCTGATAATATTTACCACATATCATTTTATTGAATTAAAGTACTTTTATAATAACAAAAATTTTATTGCTGAAGATGACAAATATTATTAATTGGAATTAAGTATGCATTAGAGCGTATGCATGCGTAATGTATTAGAGTCAGCCAGAGATCGGCATTTGAAGCGATAGTACGTCGAAATTGCTCCTAATAAATACGGTGACATGAGTGCATGGTATCTGATAATATTTACCACATATTATTTTATTGAACGAAAGTACTTTTATAATAACAAAAATTTTATTGCTGAAGATGACAAATATAATTAATAGGAATTAAGTATGCATTTTAAATACATACAAACAATAAAATAATAACATGGTATAAATAATCCTTATAGGTACAGAGGTACCTCGGTATACGTCCGGAATAATATTCCGGTTTTTGGAAAAAGTCTGAATTCATCTTCGTCCTGTTTACTTACAAACGTTGCATTGGCTCCGATTGGTCGCGCAATGCCGACGGATCGCGAATTGCTTTAGGGTACGTTTCAATATAAGCCCCAGATCACCATTGTCTAGTTTACTCTCTTTTTAACAGTTTTTAAATTATCTACATTTTTAAGGTATTTTTCTTTCCACATAATAATTGTCCTTGCAGTAAAATTTAAAATGTCGTGAACAATGTATTAGTGTATTCATTTTGTGAAATTCTGTGTGGTTTCCTAGATATATAGCATATTAGGATACAATCACAGACCACCAAAATAAATAGACATGAACTCACGTGTATTTCTTGGTTTACCGTCCGTTTCCACGGCTGGTTCCAATACGTTCGAATTGTTTTAAAAAAATTCTAGGTATGACTATGAAAAGATCAAACTAAAATCTCTTTAAAAGTATAATTTTTCAGTAAATAAGTCACGTTTCTTACAAAAAAATACAAAATTAAAAACCAAAATCTTTTATAAAATATCCGTTTGTTTACTAAGGAATTTAATTATGTTGGAATAAATACCTTAACTACAATACAAAATGCCTTAAATGTATGCGAAAAGGAAATTCATCCCAGCTGTGACTCAATCCTCCCCATTTAAAAAGGGGTTTAATTAATCTCTTTACAATTGAATATTGTGTGGATATAAGAATAAATGAATTTAGCTAAGCTCACCTGACTTCATGATCTCCGAGACGGTCTCGAAGTCGAGCACGGCCTCGTAGTCCAGCATGAACACGTCCTCGATCTTGGTCATGATCTCCAGGACCGTCTTCTTCCGCATCTCCAGCGCGCCAGAGATAATGTTCACCTCGTCCTTGTCCAGGTCGTTGATGTCGTTCGTCACCTGCAACCGGACATCAAATAACAATTTGCGCCACCGCCCACCATTTCCGGATCCTATCCTCCATATCTCGAGTGCAGGCTACAGCGATTAGATCAAATTTTTTATCCATCACCACAATATTTCAGAATAGAAATAACGCTTAAGCTCGTAGAGAGGAGCATACAAACACATTTTACGGAAAAGGTGAAAAATACGCTTTTCCGAAAATTTCAGATCAGAAATAGCCCTTACATCATAACCATCAGGTTATAAATGACCCTAATCGACAGTTCTGGTGTAAAATTAAGGTACAATGTAAAACATTTTTTGACAATCAGAGAAACAAGATGTTACAAAATACACATTTTATGGTTAAAAATTAAGCGATCATGTTATAAAAGTCAGGGTATATAAAAATAATGATAGAAAAAAATATATATCAAAACCATCAATTATTTATTAATTGTGGTGTTTTCAGGTTGGCCACCCTGACCCGGGAGGGGAAGGGGGCTCGACATATAAATATGTGTGCGCATGGGCGCGTCTTCTTCTTCTTCCCGTGTATGATAGTAAGGTCACGGCAGCTAGTGTCGGTCAGCAAAAGTATTTATACAATAATAGAGAACAGCATTTAATTACCGTCTGTTCTTTCAGTCAACAAACTTTGTATTCCCAAAGTGAGAATACACTACATTAATCATATTTACTTATTTTAAAGATATATTCAAGAATCTGAACGCATTTTTTTGTAAAAAAAAATAATTGTTGGATGAGATACAGCCATTGTAACAGGCTGCCGTTGAAAAAAAAAACGCTAAAAATGACTCGTTTTTGTTTAATTAAAAAATACTTCAACAATAAGTTTTTCGTCCGAAATCAAGAAGTTGTAGAAAATACTCCAACGTGGAAAATATTATATGATTTTGAGAAAGACGCGTTTAAAGTTTAAAGTGTTATTTACACAGCGATACAATGCATGCAACTCTAATAAATTGCTCCATAAACTGCTTGAAACTCCGTTAATATTTGTTGTACTAACTTAAAATTTTCGGGAGATATATTCTAGAAAGGAACTTTTGTAAACTAACAAAAAAAGATTTAAAAAATACACTGACTATATATAGCTCTTTAAGAAAATCTATAAAAAAGTTGGTTTACTAATTAACAGTTTAGTGAGATATTAAAATAACCGCACAGGTACAGAAATGTGGTTCTAAAGCGAATATGGCTTATGATAAGTATTATTTCATCAATTATTATTATTATTCTTATTAAGTATTAGTATTAAATCGACTATTTACTACGGATTATGAAAATTTACTTTTAAACTGAGCCTCTCATAAAAGATGAATCCAAGTTAGCTTTAATGGATGATAAATACTGATTTATTTAACCGACAATATAAATAATGTAGGTACCTAGTTATATATGTATTAACAATATTTTTGACTACTGTTTATAACCTGACTGGATGTCAATATTTTCCAAGTTGTTTGCAAATATATGATACGATTTCACATTAATAATAATTGATACACACTTGCAGGACTGGTTTACCGAACACAAAACAAAAAAACAAAACAGAACCTATTTACCTAATTAAGTAATTATGTATAAACGAGTCAACCCGTTGATCTTATGTTTTCACATTTTCATAAAATAAATATTTATAATATTTAAAATGCCTGTCAAAGAAATGCCAATAAATATTTTTAAATAATTTTCGAGTGTGGCATTAATTAACAAGATGAAAAGAAATTGTTTCCATGCTCCTGTGATCTTAAATGCAGTCGGCTTGTAGAATTGTAATATGTGGGGTATAAAAGCAAAGGCAGCAATATACAAAAAAAATGTTTTGAATGCAGTCACCGAGGATGACTAATTTAAAATGTACTGAAATCTAGATTTTATGTATCTATTAGGGATGGGCGTTGAATGGACGGACTAGTTGAAATCAACCGTTGACGTTGCGTCGACGGTTTACGTTTATCGCATGGACTAGTTGAATTCGTAGACGGTGGAGGGTGGACGATTCGAGATTCAATGTAGTGCAAAGCAACGAGCGAGAGCAAGACAAAACGTCTCCGTTTATTTCTCTCTCATCTCTTGCTGTCGACTTGTAGACGCCATAGACGGCTCGATGGGTAATTTCATTTCAACTCTAAAGTACACGACCATAGAGTGCAGATCTGTGTACACGAACTATGACAGAGACTTGAAATTTGAATGCATGCATAGGGTGAGATAGGCTTAATAAGCTATTATCTATTATTTTTTACTTGATTTGTGCGATGTGCACGTGCGACGTTTCGGTGAATTCCTAATTTTGCGCTGTGTAAAACAAAACAATTCTGTTTAATTATTTTATTTTTTATTGAACTAATATTTTACTGCTTACAACTGATATCGTTGTGTATACCTACTTCTTTATATTATATATATATATACTTTCTCTATTATACCTATATAGAAAGAAGTATATAAAACAATATGTAAAAGCCTATAATGTGCGTAAACAAATAAATAATAAAATATTTCTTTTTACATATAAGCACAAGTAGCGGTTATACTTTCCCCGAAACTATATACCTTCGAACTTCTTTAAATTTTAAAAATTAACGTAATAAAAATAGCCAACGGTCGAGCCATCGAGCAGCGTCACGTTGAACCGTAGACAGTTGACCATCGTCCCGATGTTTAGATAGAACGTCCGCGACGTCCGCGTAACGAAGTTGACGAATTCAACTAGTTGATCGTCTCGTCGATGGACGGACGTGGACGGTCTCGTTTCGTCGACGGTAAATACGTCGACGACCCATCACTAGTATCTATCCCTTCCAAAATCATGTTTCCGATAAGTTCATAGGTTATGCTTCCTATAAAACCTCGAATTCAGTACATTATAAATTAGTAATCCTCGATAACTGCATTAATTTTTTTTGGATATTGCTGCGATTTTTTAGAGCCCTACAAAAGTGGGGTTTGAAAAAGCAAAGGCAGCAATATATATTAAAAAAACTTAAATTTTTTTTTAATGCTGTCACCGAGGATTACTAATTTAAAATTTCCTGACTTCTAGATTTTATGTACCTACCTATCTAGGCTATGTTTCCTATAAAATCTCGAATTCAGTACAATATAAATTAGTTATCTTCCATGACTGCATTAAATTTTTTTTTGATTGTGCTGCTTTGCTTTTATACCTCACTTTTTTTTTTTTTTTAAATAGAGATGCGAACACGGAATACGTGTCACATCAATGTTCTTACTATTTTCAAACTAAGCTAATCGCTTGTGCTATGAAAATAGGACTAACTTGCTAGTCTGGAGTGAGGTTCGAACCCGCAACCTTTGGATCACGAGGCGAGTGTCCTAACCACAGGACCAACAAGCTACTCCAACTTTATACAATGTTTTTTTACCTACACACTATTGTAAACTATGCCTGTCTCAACACAGTTATTTCTAGTGAGACAGGCACAGTCCAACCAAAATTTTATATATAAATTAAATAGAAATAAACAAATAAAAAAATAAAAAATGATGTTTTACCAACATTCAAAAGACAAAAAGAGAACCGAGAATTTCCTTCAGCTAACCTGAAATAGATCAGCGATGGAGCATATGAATTCACTCTTCTATATATATGTGTCTAATACATGAATATTGACTAAAAAGAATGAGAATGAAGAAACGCAATATGAATTATTAAATATTTAATTCTATTACGCTATTGGTAAAAAACATTCAAAGAATAATGAGTTGGCCACAGAGTATAAAACTGTACAGAGTTGAACTAAACACATTCTTAAGGCGGGGGGACTGGGCACCCGGCGAAACTATGTCGACGCTCGCATACATTAAAGACACATTTATACTGCAGTTAAAGTACTTATTCTTGCATAATTGAATGCCCTACCAAACGTATTTTTACAATTGACGTTGTTTTTGTGAATTTTTAAAAATTTCGTTCATAACCGAGTCCTTTCGAGTAAAAACGTCATTTTGTAATGAAGCGCGACTTATTTTCGAAGACATTGCAATTTTTAAGAGTATTTAAACATATTAATTATACCTTGGATGTAACAATTACCATAAAACCATTCTTACAAAATTTCACAAGGACAAAATTGCACACAATAGAACTCAACAAAAAAAGGCAACAAGAAAAATGAATTTTGCTGTGCTTAACATGAAAACCTCTTTTGGGCAAAGACACATTTCATTGCCCCTCGTGTCTTCAAAAAATGAAACGAAGGCAGCTGTAAAACACAGCCATTTTAAAAATAAAATCAAAAAATGGCTGAAAAATCAGGAAGAAAGTATGCTGAGGTGGATCCCACCCATGAAAAAATATTTTATATTTTTTATACTTTTGTATTGTAACTCTTTATACTAGATTTTATAATTTGATCCAATCTTTTGAATTTCTTATATTTTATGTAGGTATTTCTATATATTTTTTAATATATATTTTTTATAAATATTTTTCTTTTATATTGTTCTATTGCTCCCTTTCTTTTAACTCGTAGCGCCTGCTTGTCAGCTTGTCGCTTGTCTGCCGAAAAGACTTTGGATCGATTTTTAACCCTTTTCCCGTGATCCAATCGAGCTGAAACTTTGCAGGCAGACTCGTGGCGACGATAAAAACGATCTAACAAAATTTCGTTTAAATTTTAAAAATTATTATAGTATAATTTTGGATTTTTCAAAATTTTAACGGTTTTTATTACTCCCTTTCGTAGCATCGCCCGAGTCGAGCCCGACGCGTGGAGTAAGCGCGAAACCTGTTTCAACTAGTAAATGAGAAAGGGAGTATAGTAAAAAATTGGTTTTCATGGGTTAGTTTAATAGTATTATATTATTAGAATATTAAATTGTTAATTATACCTGCCCCAGAACAGGTTTAGCCTTGTGGGACGTTATAAGCTAATGAAAAAAATTTATTTGTAACTGTGTTACTATAAATTAATAAATAAAATAAAATATTTATATATGCATTTTATTTAACCTTTTCATAATTGTTTCTATTCAAATTCGTAGTAATTTTTAAACATGTCAAACGTACCGGAACCAAAATGAGAACCAGAAAATATCCGCTAGTTCACGTCTATATTTTGGTGGTCCGTGTTTTATATTCAACTTCATACATTATTCAATGAACGAATTTCACGTTATATTCGTACTGTTTTATACAGTCCAAGATCTTACTATTGATTCGCCTTCAGACGGCGCCACAATATTTCACGCAAATAAATACCAAATTCCGAGTAACGTTGTTCTTATTTAGAATCGATAATATTCAAAAGGTGCGCGTTTCTGTACGTTCGTTGAGCGGCGCCACTGAAAGTAAAGCCCAGATTGACCGGCCCATATCGCAGATTTACGTATAATATAATGGAGAAGTTTTCTGTGTTTTTCAATGAATGGAAATGAAAATTTGAGTAAAATTGAACAAAAAGTCTGAAAATCAAATTAATTGTATTTGTAGGTTGTATTTTTGAGACGTTAACAGTCAAATCATTTTCTAATTGAAGCCTATTTCTCTTCTTGGAATTTATCGCATTTACCATACACACATTTACCATTTACCATTTAACACTGATGTATGGAAGCGAAGCCTGGAGCTGGCAGAAGAGGAACGAAAGTAGATTGAATGCAGTGGAGATGAGATCCCTCAGACGTAAATGTGGAAAATCCATATTAGGAATGTAAAGCTGATCTTAGCATTTTTTTTTTTTTTTTTTTTTTTTTTTTTTTTTTTTTTTTTTTTTTTTTTTTTTTTTAGCGCAATTTAAAATAAAGTAAATTTTAATAAATATTATTATTAAGTTCTACGGTTTAAGTATTTTTATGTGTTACAGCTGTTTCGGCTTGTAAGGCCATTATCAAACAGTGGATATACCACGTACAAACGACTTATTTATACAATTTTAAGTTACCCCTTCCCATTTAGAGTAATTAGATATTTGTGGTGAAGCCCTGCAGTAATGTACGTTTTTCCCGGGCACTTATCATTAAAGGTGCCTCGGTTAACGTTATGCTTAATTATCAAAATTCCCCGTTTTCTGTAAGTGTTATTTATAAATATTATTTTAATTTATGTCCTTGATTATTGGTTTTTTAAAAACAAAAGTTTGTTTTAGAACTCATTAAAATCTGCGTTGAAACAAATTATTTCCTTTTTAATGGAACTTACTTTCAACAAAAGGATGGTCTTCCCATGGGATCACCGCTGAGCCCACTTCTAGCGGAAATATTTATGGACCACGTAGAAAACATAATCCTCGAATCTCCATTAGCTAAACATATTATATACTATGTCAGATATGTAGATGATATTCTTTTATGTTGGAAGGGCACCAACAGACAACTAGACATATTTACTAAATGGATTAATACTATTAACAAAAAGATTAGCTTCACGGTAGAACATGAAATTGAATCTAAAATAAATTTTCTGGATCTAACAATCGGTAAATATAATAATAAACATACTTTCGAAATATTTAGGAAACCAACGTTCACTGATACAACAATTAATGTAAAATCAGCACACCCATGGTCGCATAAATTATCCGCTTACCACTCTATGATGCATAGACTCGTCAGTATTCCCCTAAGTAAAAAAGCATATACAGACGAAATAGAAATTATCAAAAAAATTGCAACTAATAACGGCTATAGAATAAGTGACATAGAGAAAATGATAAGAAACAAAAAATACAAAAATAAAATTAATCTCATATACCCTAATCAGAAAAATAATAATAATAAATACGCATGCATAGAATTTTTCGGCCCAACTTCAGTAAAAATAGCTAATGAAATTAAAAAGTGTGATTTAAAAATAGCCTTTAGAACCAATAACAATATAGGAACAAACCTCAAAAACTCTAAAAGCAAAACACCTAAATTAGAAAACAGTGGCATATACAAATTAACATGTAATCATAAAGATTGCAATGCCACATATATAGGACAAACGGGAAGGTCTTTTTTAACTAGATTCGCGGAACACATGCGCTGCTATAAAAATAAAAATTTAGAGTCAAAATTTGCGGCCCATTTATTAAATGAAAACCACGTCCCGCAAGGTGATAACGAACCAAAACCTTTACATATAGAAACAAAAGGTTTTAGGATGAATTTACTTGAGCAACTAGAAATAAATAAATATAAAAAGGATCCAAATATTAAACTTTTAAATAATCAACAAAAAATGATCTTCTCTCCACTTCTAAATATTTTTAAAAAACCAATAATCAAGGACATAAATTAAAATAATATTTATAAATAACACTTACAGAAAACGGGGAATTTTGATAATTAAGCATAACGTTAACCGAGGCACCTTTAATGATAAGTGCCCGGGAAAAAACGTACATTACTGCAGGGCTTCACCACAAATATCTAATTACTCTAAATGGGAAGGGGTAACTTAAAATTGTATAAATAAGTCGTTTGTACGTGGTATATCCACTGTTTGATAATGGCCTTACAAGCCGAAACAGCTGTAACACATAAAAATACTTAACCCGTAGAACTTAATAATAATATTTATTAAAATTTAATTTATTTTAAATTGCGCTAAAAATAAATATGGAGTTCTACAAATTAAACACAAAAACCATAAATAAAAAAATAAAATAAAAAAAAATGATCTTAGCATAATTAATAGAATTAAAAAGGATCGTTCAGACGGTTTGAGCATGTTGAGCGAATGAATGAGGAAAGAATGGTAAGAAAGATGTATAATGCAAGTGTTGATGGCGTCAGGAAGAGAGGACGACCGCGGAAGACGTGGCATGACCAGATTAACCAGATACTGGAAGATGGTCCAGTTAGAAGCCTCAACAACCGGCGAGTTTGCATGTGAAGATGTATGAATGTGGATGAGGCGATAGTTGTATGTCAGGACAGAAGAGTGTGGCGTCCCCCCTTCTGCCTACCCCCACGGGGAAACGGCGTGATGGTAAGTAAGTACAATTTTAAATGTTATTGCCATTCTCTTGCCAGCTCTGGATAATCTTCTCTTCGCTTCTCTTCATCCAGAAGGTGTCAATCGTTGGCGAATTGAATACCATTTTAAGCATGCCGTCAGCAGCTAAATCTATAAGATTGTCTTTCATCTTCGTGGATGACAAATCGGCCAATTGTACTGACATATCTAAAAAAGAATTTAGTAGCTATATTTGCCCAGTGACAGCTCCAGAATCTAGTTCTATCTATCTATATATTCAAACTAAAAGTAGCTATTTAAAGCGATAAACAGCATAAAGAGAAAACGTAAATATTTCCACAGTGTTTGACATATGCCGCGCATGCGCATTTGCTCAATGACAGCTAGATTGACCAGTACCAAAAAATATATGTATATTATAAATTATTAGTAAACGTGTTTAAAATTAAATGCATTATTTTTATAAGTGATAATAGTTCTACACATTAAATATTTAAAAACAATCTGTACCTACTTATCGCTACTTTATACGATTGCTTTATTTTTAAGCTGGCAATCGAAACACGTACAATACTTATACCATTTGTAGCGCACTCATTTTCTTATGTCATATTCAGAATGTTTATAAAACATTTATACGTCATACTCTAATGTCACTCTAGAACCGTCTACCAGGGTCAATAATGACCCGGTGACGGTATGTTTGTTTAAAAAAATAGTGGAAAATTTTATTCATAATTTCTCTAAAAGCGCTTTAGAAGGGTCCACATTATGCATACCTCGCAGTGTCGGAGATTCGCACGAACGCAAAGGATGGAATTACATAAACCAACTGTCCAACGTGCTGTGTGGATCATAATAACGCTGTCGTGCGCGAAGGTCGACACTAATTGTTAAATAAGTCAAATGAACGGATGCAAGACATTATCGTCAAACCGCATACGAAATTGTGTATGATCGTAAGTAGGCACATCTCGCGATATCATTTGGCTACCAAATCGGTAAAAGGAAAATCAAATTAAGTAGGTAGGTATAAGAATAATTATTTATTTAAAACCAAATTAATTAATCAATAAGAAAGGCATACAGAAAAATTAAATCCACGAAAAAATTTTTGGCTGCTACCGGGATTCGAACCACGGATCTCCTCTTATCCGGGGCAGGCGCGTTATCCAATTACGCTACAGCAGCCTCTTATATTTCCGTGAATATATAAACCATATCTGTAAGCCTCATTTATTAATTGGTTAATTAATTTGGTTTTAAATTTCACAGAACTTTGGTCTGAAAAAATTGCGACTTCACGATAAGAATGTATTCTTAAATATTATTATTTATTTATTTAATCACAGACACGATGGAAGATACTAAGCTGAGATCGCATGGTTAGGAAATGAAGAGACCAGGTGACCATATCGTCAAAACTGCATTGAGAATACGTAATAGTAGAAGACAACGAGGAAGGCCTCAATCAACTTCAGGAGAATCAAGGACAATCATAGGCGGGTCAGGAGACCCTACAAGATGGGGTTTTCGTATAAGGGAGGCCCATCCCAATTCAATGCAGCGATGGTATTTTAATTCGTGACATAGTAACCGTTATTTGAGATTTGAACCTGATTGTGTCGATGATTGATAACCGATTTTTCACAATTCGATTAACCATCGGTACTAGGAACCAGTTATATCTCAGTTATCAATCATCCATATAATCACACACAAAACTCAAATAGCAGTACGGTTTTGGTGATCCAACGCTTTACAGAAAATTAGTCAGAAAGATTGAAAAAAGAGAGCACATTTTGAAGTAGCTTATCTCCATAACTATTGATGTTGGGACACTGGTGCTTCAACAATTTTGACTCACAATTTAGGCAGGAATCTGCCTATAAAGTATTGCGGACCATTTATGTGATTTATGTTATTTATTACTATACAACTTCGTATTTTCACATGTTGTGCATGTCATTGAATACTTGTTGGATACATAATTGTTATTATTGTGAAAGTTGTAAAAAATACAATTTTCACAGTAATATGCGACATAAATCGAATTTGTGAAAAAATAAATTGCAAAAGAAATATGTCCACAATAACATAAAAATATTATACCCATCACCAGTACTGCTCCGTAAGGCGAATAAGTGCGAGCGAGAGCTCCCTGGGACGTCTCTTTAAAACGTTTTACAATCACAGTCGTCAGTTTGTTTGGTCCCAACTATAGCTCTGTTCTCTGTATATGCTCACGCGTGAAAAAAACGCGTTTATATTTAAATAATAGTACAAAAAGGATTTTCGGTCAATTTTTTTTTTGGCTGAATCTCCAAATAAAGCGTGGGCGCTTTCCCTCCATCAACAACAGAATTCCGCAATCTATATCAATACCGAAAATTTATTTTTTACTTTTTACATTTAAATATCGACTGCCCCAACGAACGAGGTAGTAACTCAAATAAATCGATTTTTCAGGGGGACACTTTTAAGTTTCGAACCGAATTTCTAATTCTTTTTTGAATCTTCTCAATTTTTTTTTGTGTGTGTAAGTAATATTTAAGACGATCTTACTAGTAATTGAGATATTTTATTATAATTTACGTTCCTATCTACTTCGTTATTACATGGAAGAAAAATCTTTAACTGATTTACTAGTTTTGTAAAATTCATATTTTTATCTGTTAAATATTGCATTTGAGATACTGCTGTCTTTGCTGAAGGTAGGCAATCACGGCCTAAACCTAAAAATGGTACTAACTCAAATACCTAAAATATTGAGTTACCGCCTCGTTCGTTGGGGCAGTCGATATATGCGTGATTAAAAATTATTTTTTTCACGTAACATAATTTTTAATTAAAACGTCAAAATAATTAAAAAAAAAAAACATGCAATATACAAGACCGTGCTCTTTAGGGGGGGGAGACAGCCGGCCAGTGACCAGCGTCAGGAATAAAGGGTCAAGCAATGAATCGAGGCATATCGCCCGATCCCGTGCCGGTCGTAATCGCACGGAGGGATTTAAAAAAAATGGGAGAATCGATACGGGCGCCGCAACGCGTGGAGACTTTCCGCATTATCCGAGGGAGGCGCGCACTCACTTCTTTACCGGACGCTAACGGCTCGCCGGGAACGGCAACGACGATATAAATCTATTCATTTATTTTTCGTCTTTTAAAGCCTTTCCAACTGCGTAAGACGACGGCTGCGATACGAGCGGCAGAGCGTCGATGGTGCAGAGTAACGCCCCTTACTACTCTGAGTCGCTCGCCGCTCATATCGTACCCGAGGTCTTGGGAATTAATTATATCGAGCGAATGGGAAAAATAATCTGGGAAATCTCCGATGTGGTTGAAATGTCTGTCGAAGGTCGATGGTACAGTGACCCAAAATCCATCTTTAAATTGTCAATTTTTCAAGATGGGAAATAGTTTGTTTTTAAGATTTAAAGTGTGATTATCAGCTAACCAGTATAAATCTAATTCTTTAAATGAAACTTGTTAAATACCATCGAAAATAAATCAACTTCGTCACAAGACAAAGGGTATTTTAAAATGAACAACGCATTCGCAAAAGTGTCCAGATTTTTTGGATGAATTTAAAAAATTGTACATTTTATCGTTCTCGTTTTACTGGTTATCGTTTGCGTTAGAGTTGCCGAGATGATGTGAGTCCGTCTCAACAGCGAGGGGGATTTGCTACGATCGTTTCCGTGGTTAAACAGTGGAATAAAACAACTTATTTAAAAAAAATATAGGTATGTTTGTAATTAAAAAAAAACACTATTATTCGCTCGGAATCTAATCCAAATATAATAATTTCATTATCTGTCTGAAACTTTCTGGAATGAGAACTTTAGATAATAAGAGTGTGACACGCGATCAGGGCGCGGCTCATGTTGCGCGGGTCATCATTAATTATTATTATTTCTCGTGATTTTTCACGGGTGTACAATACAATAAAAGTTGAGTGTAACATACCATAGCGAGGAAATTATTGTTCTATGACGTTCAAGAAACCTTCTTGAATTGAAAACACAACTTAACTAAACGCAGTTATAAAACTTATACGGAATTGTAAGATTTAATTAATCCGAGTGCTGTAACAGATTTTTTTGGGAATGATTCAATGCGGGCGCGTCTCGTTCACTCAAATTCTACACAGGCCAGATATATTTTTAAACCATTTAGCTAAGACGCTAACCAGTTTATTAAAGCGGAATCCCGAATCTGCCAGGCAACGTCGAGGTTGTATCTCACGGTAAATTACATATTTAAGTAAATTCAATATTAAAAAATAGATTTTACATAAATACTGCAGCTTGATTTTGCTAGGTAGAGGATAAAATTATGCCTACAGTATATTAATTTGTAAAATTATCCGTGTATGTATAAAATGACCTTTTTTGACATTTACAAAGTGATAATGTCTAATAATATATTTTTAATTAACGATGCATGCGTAATATTGGTAACATTATTTCCAAGAATTATATCAAAAAAATGTCCAACACGATTATGAAATCATGAAATAAAAAATACGCAAAATATTAGGTAAAAATATGCGTCAGTCTTTAGGGCCTCTTTTTGATAACACAGGCAATTTTTTGATAACGCAAATAGATGTCAATTTGGATACAGTCAAATATCCTTGGTCTTTCTTTATTATTTTTGATGGACATTTAAAACAGTCAATCAAGTTTGACCCCTTGATAAGATATCTATCTCATATCTAATGCAAACGCCAAATCTATCAAGACTAAAAATACTTCTCATTTGCCGTTATACTTACAATATATTATTGACGTATACTCACTATATTCAGTTGTCATCAAATGTGTGTACTAATCTCACATTCATCCCCGAACTATCATTTCCAAATGTGTAAAAGTTGAAACATATACATATATTTCATGTATATTTTCTCTAGAAACACACCACTTTCTCGTAACATCAATAATATATAATAACATCAAACATAGCATCAATTAATGTTACATATCTTCATTTAAATAATTTTTAAATATAATAATCACCATGTCACGTCTCTAAACTTGTGAATTATTGCCGTCATAGCCATTATCATACTAAATGAGGCGCCTCGACTAAAAATGTCCAATACGCAAAAATATTTATTTTGTATTTATCATCTCACTAATTTTCTATCAAAATAATACAATCGAAGCATACTGTACATATTACAAAACATAGTACAAAAAACACAGCATACATTTTTCATATAAAATCTATTTGTGAATGACGGTGAAGCCGGCTGTGTCAACTTGGTTCATAGTAAAAGTTCAATTAACGCATAAATTTTACGAAAACGGCTTGTTTGTTTGGGGGAAAACGCAAAAAACTATGTTTTAAACGAACCATTACTAGAAATCAAGTTGATACAACCGGGCCTAATTTGATTCTAGACAAGTCAATTTATAGAAAATAAAAAATGAAAATATACTTTTAATCAAGACATATTATTTATAGATGTCTCACAGAGACGAAAATATGGTAAAATAGGTATGGAAGTCTTTTTGCGTGTTTCTATTAGCGAAGGGAAAAACTTCATTTCGGAATGAAGACTACAAGACACGTTCACCAATTTGAAGACTACATAATAAATACTAAGGCTACTACTGTGCGCTTCATTTGTAATAGGTACCAAAATATTATGTACTACATCTACTTCAATGAACTACATGAAGTGAACTAATTGTAATACTACAAAATTTTAAAGAGCCGTTTTATCTACATCAATTTCCCAAAAAATATAATCTGTTGGGGAGGGGGGGGAGGTGAAATAAAAAAAAAACATTTTGGCTACATCTACTTCAGCTAAATCGGCCAAAATGTTCAGAAGATTGAAGTTTGTAGTGTGCAGTTGCAGTACTATAATGTAGTATAATGTGCTTAAGTACAGAGCGCACCCATCACTAGTGTGCATCCAGCAACGTCCATTGATGGCAATGCAATAAAAAAAATTAATAATTTTTTCGGTCCTACTAAGAAATTTGCTGGTCCAAGTGAGAAAATAAGCGTTATGTGTTTCTCACAAAATTGAAGATTGTGACCAAACGCGATGAAATTTAAGCTTCATTTTTAAAAGTTTGCATCCAGCAAGGTGCATTGCTGGCAATGCAATAAAAAAATTCAATATTTTTTGCGGTCCTAGTAAGAAATTTGCTAGTCCAAGTGAGAAAATTAGCGTTATGTGTTTCTCACAAAATTGAAGATCGTCACCAAACGCGATGAAATTTGAAGTTCATTTTCACAGTGTGCATCCAGCAACTTCCATTGCTGGCAATGCAATAAAAAAATTTAATAATTTTTTCGGTCCTATTAAGAAATTTGCTGGTCCAAGTGAGAAAATTAGCGTTATGTGTTTCTCACAAAATTGAAGATTGTGACCAAACGCGATGAAATTTAAAGTTCATTTTCACAGTGTGCATCCAGCAACGTCCATTGATGGCAATGCAATAAAGAAATTTAATAATTTTTTCGGTCGGTCCAAGTAAGAAATTTGCTGGTCCAAGTGAGAAAATTAGCGATATGTGTTTCTCACAAAATTGAAGATTGTCACCAAACGCGATGAAATTTAAGCTTCATTTTTAAAAGTTTGCATCCTGCAAGGTGCAATGCTGGAAATGCAATAAAAAAATTTAATAGTTTTTGCGGTCCTAGTGAGAAATTCGCTGGTCCAAGTGAGAAAATTAGCGTTATGTGTTTATCACTAAATTGAAGATTGTGACCAAACGCGATTAAATTTAAACTTCATTTTCATAGTGTGCATCCAGCAAGGTCCATTGATTGCAATGCAATAAAATAAATTAATAATTTTTGCGGTCCTAGTACACAATTCCACCCATGTTTGACTATCGCAGCTATCAGATTTTTAAAAGTTGTATACAAGTTAACTTTGTACAACTGTGAGTTTTATTTACTCACGCCATTTGCGGTAGAAATTTGTTATCCCCGTGAGCCAGTGTGGATGTCGCCGTCGGTAATGAGATGTCTATTTTTTTACTACAGTTTTTGAAGCAATATTCTTTTTTATGTATACTAGCCGAACACTCCGTAGAGAATCAAGGGACCTAATAATTGCGGGATTTTGAAGCAGAAAATTCATGAATAGAAAACCATTTTTTTTAAATGACTATTCGCTTAAACCTAAAACTAAATGTAATAATAATATTAAAATGTCAAGACACTGTAATTTGGTACGGCGAACTTTGCGTATCGTCTGAGCCGCCCGCTGATTGCGAGTCACACTCCAACTACGGACCGACAGACAGACAGACAGACAGACAGACAACGAAATTATTATATTTAGATTAGATGATATTCATCCGAATAATGAACATGTACACTAGAATAAGTCTGAAAATTATTTCAATTTTTAAATCCTTTTTGGACCAGTTTTTATATATTCTAAAATAAACTACTTATCCGAGTTATCGGAATGTATCTACATGTATCAACTCCGACATCGTATGTCGAAATAACATTAATTTCCGATGACATCGAAGAGATTAAAATGAATAATTCGTACACCCATTCGTGTAAATATGATAAACAGCAACGATAAAAAGTGTAATGAAATATATTATTAATGAAAATCAGCAAAGAACGGAAAAATACTGGTGGAAGATATCGGATAATATTGATTTCCGTCGAATGTGTGTGCGCGTGTGTTGGCCCGCTGGCGATCATAATCGTCTCCAACACAATACACTCCTAAGAGTAAGACTTTAAAGGCGTGAAAACTTATTCTGTATACCTTCGTATGGTTGGCTGGTTTAATAATGATACAATTTAACCTCCAAAATGGTGCGAAACGCAAAATATCCCTAGGCACTACTTTTCTCGATTTATTCCGTTTGCATTTTATTGGTCAAATACTTAGACAACATTTAATTTCTATTAGTTGTATTCAAATTTAATTTTTTTCACTATAAAAAACTACTGAGATACATGGCGTCTCATAGCTAGTAGCAAAATCTGTACAGGTGGATTTCTGCTTTAATAATGAGGCGAAAATATTCAAGCAACTGTGACCAAAATCAATAGTTATGGAGATACACAATGTCATAGATTGCATTTTTTTAACCATTATTACAGTAACCTAAATCGATTACGAGAATTTCATTCGCTTTGATACAAGTCGAATAAAATAATAAAAAAAAAATTGAAAAATTGAAAATATAATTTTTTACTTGGGTTGGTTTTATCATTTTATTTGAGTTGTATTGATGCGAATGAATTTTCACCATCGATATAAGTTACTGTAATGATAGTTCAACTTTTTGCAAAAAATAAGTCAGAAAATGTAAACATTGATATTGCACACCTGCATAACTTTTGATATTAATTAGGCCATGGTTGCTTGAACATTTTCAATTCTTCATCAAGGCAGGAATCCACATGTAAAGTTTTTGCTGCTAGCTATGAGACACCCAGTACATTAATTAATGCGCTTGTGAGGCACTTTAGATTTTTATGAAACAAATCTGGTTAAAATTTCTGTACGGTTTTGAGCATTTTATTTGATTTTTATGAAAAGCGAATAAATTTTTAATATTCCGTGTACGTTACTTTCATGATACTCTGGATATATATGAAAAATAATATTAACATTTTTCAATGTATTTATTAATCACAGGTAACCGTTACATAACAGTTCCCGACTCGCGGTCTTCAGAGCCGCGCCCTTAGGAAGGTTCATGGCTACAATGGAACAAAAGACTACTTCCTTATATTAATATAGGGGTGTAAAAATCCCCGGTAGCGGATGACGTCACTGGCACACCCCTGCGACAAACGTCAATCCCACGTGAGATATCGAATCTGCAAACTAGTAAAAAAAAAGGGACAATAATGACATCATGGTGAGCTGGACAAATACAGGGCACATACCAGAACTTTTTTACGGAAGCACTGGCCGTGGTTGCGCAGCAACTAATGTATTTTATTAATTTCACTCTAGGACTATCTATCAGGATCATTTCATTAAGGACCTTTTGATAATCCGTATGTTTAAAAATAAAATATTAATTATTCATTGTACAATAATGAGCGAAGTCTGTGTTAAAGAAGACAAGGCCTTGTTTCGCGTAATGATGAGAAATCGTGAAATTTTGCGGAAATACATGGCAACGAATAACGAGAGACACTCGGGAGGCCTACATTCAGCGGTGCATAGAAAAGGTCTGATTAAACACGTTTTTATTTAGCTTCAATTGTCTGTCAGTCAGAAATCTTGTAATATCAAGATTTGACCAACAATCGCTTTGACGGCAGTGATGTATTCCGGATGGCAATCTAAATATAACAATTTCGTTGTCTGTCGGTCCGTCCGTCTGTCTGTCCTCGTAACATCGTGTAACGTCCAATCAACTTGCAACGTGTAAAATCAACGTAATTTCGTTGAAATTTAAAACAAAACGGCCAAAAAAACAAATTAAATGGCCAGAGACGGGGCTTGAACCCCGGGGCAGCAAACCCGAACCGGCCGCTTAACGCATGTTGCTACCGCCGCCTCTTCGTGGACCGACAAAAAATACTATAAATATATACTAGGGCTTGGCAAAGCCGCGAACCATTTCATGTTCCATCCAGCATAACAGCCAGGGTTTAAGTTTGTACCGCTAACTACTGGCCGGGAAAATATATAAAAAAAAATTAAAATATTTTGATAAAAGTCGTTATTACTATTTCATGGGTGTCGGCTATAAATAAGTAAATACTTATTCTTTAGGAACCAGCACGTAAAACTACCGTCATTTTTGACGAGTTACAGCTAGTACAATAATAATAATAATAATATTTTTTTTTTTACAAATACATTTTTTTGTACAAGATAGCTAGTTACTTATGTTGGATTTTTCTCTTCTACATGAGTGACATAGACTCGTGCGTAGGAGCGGAGTACCTTTACATTTACAGAGAATTATATGATATAATGTACATATTAATCATTATATATGTATAGACAATTTTGTTATAATTAGTAATTATTGTTGTTGTTGTTGTTTTAGATCAATGATATGTTCCTGAGCGGGAGCCGCCCACTTGGGAAGTGCTATCTTTCCATCTTTTTGGTGGTCTTCCTGGCACGCGATGTTCCATTGGTACCGACACAGGAGAATTCTTGTATTTCCATCCTATTCACGAGGTCTCTTTATTCATTTTTTGGTCAAATAATTAACTAATTTTACAAAATAAGTTCATGAATTAAAAAATATACATTTAAAATACAGGTATGGCTGCCTTAATAATTTTTGAAATGATCGGCGCTGTGTAATGCTTCACAACAGCTAAATCAGGTGACGAAAGATTGAAACGCTTTGGTGTCAACACTTTTTACCCAGTACGTCTGTCATCTCCTACGCAGAATCAGGGAAAATAATTGTGTTTTTTTTTACAGTCATAAACTGTGTCGAAGTCAAAACCAGAACATGTAAAAAAAGATTTTTTTTATTCTTAAAATTCCGTGACCTAGTTGAAAATGGAACTCACAAAATTATTGGTGACACGTTCGCTCTGCATATTATGTATGGCAAATGTTTGGTAATATTATATTTCATATTCTACACGGAATTGTCAAAGTTCGCGATAAAAGCACCATTTCTCGCGGGGAATCGCGTCATATCAACCTTTACAACAGGGGAACGTAACCTTTTTATACAGAGGTCGGTATATGATAAAATAGTTGTCAAAAAAAGTTTTTGTAAGGTCAAATGATACCATTTCAAAACAACATATCGAAACAAATGATCTTTTCCCGACGAGACACATAACTAACCCCACTCCATATAAGAAATGTTTTATTTAATAACCGGAATGCATATTTAGTAAATATACGCATAGAAATGTACACTTCACACTAATGATCGCTGTGAGAACCTGCCCTAGAAGGAGGAGGAGTATCATAGGAGAAGCATTGTAACAGTTCAGAATCATTATAGCAGTTCACATATAATAATACCGTGTCACAAACAGTTTCCGCGTTCATGGGCGTAGTAAAAAAGACGATTATCAAAATAATATTTTGAAGTAGTTACTTCGTGTGGAATTACATATAAATGATTAAATTATAACAATATTTCACTTTTTTCCACTATTTATTGTTTTTTGACCGTTTGCTGAAACTTATATATTTATTTTAATTTATTCAAATTGAAGCTTACAATGCATAAAAATGTGTTTTACAAAAAAGATTTAAACAGCCTTTTTTATGTATAGACAACAAATGTATGTAATATTCGATGCAAATTATTTATTTTACGCTAATCAAATGAATTTGTAATAATCGACGCAAATTATTTATTTTATGCGATTTAGATTAATTTGGAATATTCTAAGAAATTATTTAGGCAATTTAGATTAATTTGGAATATTCTAAGAAATTATTTATGCGAATTATTTTAAATAACTCGAATGAATTTGTAAATAGTTGATGCAAATTTTCCATTTTCATGTTTGGAAACAAATATAAATCTCATGGAGCGAAATTTGGAGATTTTTTTAACATTTATGATTTCGCTTCTTACTGTAGGAATTTAGAGATTATTAGTTACGAGTTATTTATTATATATAGGATAGATCACAAACTAGCCTACTGTAAGCACTTGAGGGACTCTGGGATTAATTCAATCAGAGGCATTATACAATAACCGTTATTTTATCCGGTTCCACAATAACAGTTATTTGAGATTTCTATCTGATTGATAACTGATTTTTCGCAATTCCAGGAGCGACCGTTGGTACTTGACAACGGTTCAATTTCACTTACCAATACATCAGATACAAATCTCAAGGAACCGGTTAAAATAACAGTTTTGACAATCACTAGTAAAATGTGTGGCACCTCATCCGTCTGCTCTTGACATATTTATGCCTCCGAGATCAGTATTCGGTGGGGGTCGTAGGAAAGAATGACAAAATCATGGTCATTTCGTATAATATATATTTTTGAAAAAAAAAATCGGTTACGAACCCCTGGCCACCACTACCGCGTATGGCTGAGCGGGTACCGCGCTGAGTCACGCCGCGGGAGTTTGCACCAGATATAACCGGGAAAGGCAGGGTTGGTCGTATCGATTTTTCATTGAAATAATACAAATATCAACACGCCCGACGAAAGCGGAAATAACCCAAAAATCAGAAAAATCAGAGCTATATCTAGGCTACACAACACGGCGTTGGCACATATGCAAAATTTCGTCGCAAAACTTGACATCATTTTATTACATTAACAAACCATAGAAAATAAAGCGCGATATTTTGACAGCCGAGTTTCAAAGCAGGATATAATCAAATGAACTTTATTAATGTTTACAAACGAAATTCGGAAAAAGTAAACATTCTGACCAATTCTGAAGATAACAATATTATTATTTGGTGATTGTTACCCTCAACACGATAGAGAAACGTTAAGACATCTGTCAAACGTCAGTATTTCTATCATTTTTATGAAAATATTGGCATTAATTTAGTTTAAAATTTGAACTCTTTGTATAAAAAAATTAGCAGATGTGCGTGAAACAAGCTGGTCTCTGCCAATTTTAAAAAGAATATTAGTACCTAATATTTTTAAATGATTTGACAAAACTCCAGACTGCAATGACTGGATTGTGCGATGATAGAAATATTGCTTTTTAAAGAACACTCAAATATCGTAGAGGTCCGATATAACAATCCATGTATGTATAAAAGTATTGATGTCCATACTTTAATTTTAAATGATTAATATGCCATTACTGCACAATTGTTGGGTGATGAAAAGTGATATTGAACCATCGTATGTGTAGACATAAAAACATTGATACACTAAATATACATAAAGATTAGATATATATATATATATAGATTATATATATATATATATATATATATAATTATTTTATATGCATGTTGCTAGAGCAGGCCGAAGACACTAGTAATTGGGAAAGTAGGCTGAGTTTTAGATAATAATGTACTGTTTTTTTTTACACAGTAATCGGTAAGTGTTGCCTAATAAAAAAATAAAATTATAAGTGAACATGTACAATTCTGATCAAACTTGCAACCTTTATTCAAGTTTTAAAAATTCCATCAAAATATTATCACGATATCAAACCGACGCGAGAAACAATAATGCATCAGTCTCAGGGTCAATCTACATACGTATATACCGTGAGGCTATGTAATTTCTCCTTAGTTTTCGATGACACACCGGGAAGCCAAAACCAAATTAACAAAGATTCGTCAAAATTTTAATTCTATAAATTTCAGCGCGGCCCGGAGCGGTCTGACCAAACAGGAAGTACGTTTCTGACCGCAGTGATAAGGCCGGCAATAGCGCGTATTATCATCACCCGCAAAGTAAATACGGCCATCGGCCGGTCTGCACACAAATCTCCGATTGCAGAACTGGACATTCCACGACGAGTCGAAGACACGGCGATATTTTAGTTATATATTTTTGTTGTTCTTTTTTTGACTCATCGTTTCACAGCAGTGACATGCAATGATCAATGAATAAACCTATCGCAGAGATCCACACATAAAACAAAGCAAAATCTATACTAATAATTATAAAGAGGTAAAGTTTGTAAATTTAGATGTGGGAGGTAATCTCCGAAACTACTCATCCGATTTCAAAAATTCTTTCACCAACATTTAGAATGGACCCTCAGGATGGACATGGGCTATATATTGTTCCGTTAAAATAAAATGGTTTTTCATGGAGACCAATGGTGCAACGTAAGTCGTCGAAAAAACGGTCGAGGGAATGGGTTTCTTACGAACGCTACGTTAACGGTAGGAGATATATGAATGCTTTCTACAGAAAAGTTGTAGAGCTTAAAAAGTTGCAACAAGAAGACTGTATTCTAACTAACTTAGCATCACGCCGTTGCCCGTAGGGGTAGGCAGAATATATAGAACGCTACACTTCTATCCTGGTACACCACTTTTGCCTCGACCACATTCATGCACGCTCCTGGTTGGATGTTGTAGCTTTCAACAGGGTCATCCTCCAATATTAGGTTCATCTAATCGAGGCAGGTCTTTCTCAGATGCTTTCTGTTCCGCTGTCTTCAACACTCGTCACGTATATTTTCTTCATCATTCTCTTCTCGTTCGTGCGTTCCTCACGACCAACCCATATGAGCGACCCTTTCAGTTTTCAGCGACTCATTCTATCTACTACGCTAGTCAGCATTATATTACTTACTGTCTTCAGCGTTGCCAAACAGAATAAATAAATGGAAGAGCTTTAATGTATGAAAAAGGTATACGAATATAAAGGCGGACCGATTTGAACATAAAAATAATGGATGAATAATGTCTTTAGTTGTGAAATGAAATGAAACAACCGATTTTCATACAAAGTTTTGACATTTTACCTTGATGTCAAACTGGATCTGTCATTTTGATAAATTGTGAGTTAAATGATTAAAAAAACACGCTTATATTTATGATATTGATTACAGAATTCTGTTGTTGATGGAAGGAAGGCACCTTTGATTCTTGTATTATCATGAAGATACTGTGTGCACAATTTCAGCTCGATTGGACATTGGGAAGTGGGTAAAAAATATCGATTATAAGATTCCGTCCAGATAAATAGTTGAAGCTAATATAAGCGTGGTGAAAAAGAAAAAGATGCTGTCGATTTGCTGGATCAGCCTTATAAATTAAAAGTAATGTTTACAGGTCATTCCGTATCCATAAATTGCACCAAAGTAAATCGGAGTTTGGTCTCTTGATTCTGTTCAATGTACGGGATATTTTTTTCTCTTAGCGTTCATTTCGAATTCCGTAGACGTTCCAAATATCCTAGACTGACTGGGTTACGTAAGTGGACTACGTTTCCTTATTTCCGCAGAAATTGATTTTGCAAGTATTTTATGATGAAATATGTTTTATAAAAGGCTCTTCACGTAAAATGTGTGACGAAAGTGACTTCGGAACATTTTATAGAAAGTTTAAGGGTGTCAGTCCGGTTTCGTTTAACGGACCTGGTCGCAAAGAGAAATGTTCGGTAAAACTCTGAATAAAGGGAATGTGTATTGTAAATTAAGGAAGAGGGTTGGATTCTCCGTGACATCGTTTTTGAAGGCTGCTTACTGGGCGCTAGATATAGACGACGCGACACATCTTACATCATTAAGAATCTCTTCCCTGCTGACGACAATGAGATTCAGAAATTTTATGGTTCTCGTACAGAGGACGTAGTGTAGGTAGGCGTACGATGACGGTCGTTAAAAGAGAAGGTCGTTAAGTGAGAAGTAAATAAGAACATTATTACGACTTTTCACTATCTTTATCTACACCCCCATCCGAGGCGACACTGCCAAAACACATACGAGGGCTGTAAGATAAGTACCCGTGTTAGGGAAATAAAAATAATACGTAAAAAATAATCGCTTTACCTTTTTGCAAAAAAATAGTATTTATATTTGTATTTAACAAATATTACTTATACTAGCTGTAACCTGTCAAAAATGACGGTACTTTTACATGTCGGTTCCTAAGGAATAAGTATTTATTTATTTTATTTAAAAAATTTATTCTATTTTTTTTTTAAATCGTAAAAAATTCTTCAAAAATTTTTTTTTCGAAAAAAAATTACTATAAAGAAATTACGGACGTTACACGAATTTACGGGGACAGACAGACGGACGGACGGACGGACAGACAGACAACGAAATTATTATAATTGGGATCATATTTTTGCCAAAAAAAAAGTAGTAGTAAAAAAGTTTATGGAGACATTTTGAAAGCAAAAATAATATAACGTCTTCGTCTGCAGACACTCCACACATTTATTAGACGCGTACCTCTGCCAGTGTCAATGTAAATTATGCCAATTCACGACAACGTCGCTCAGTGGATTGCATACCCGGAATTCTCCAGCAAGGACACTGATGCGGATCTAAAATAGTGATGCAAGAGCAAAAAATATATAATCGGAAGCCGGGCTACATTCTTACGTTACACAGCCAAGTTCCTTTATACCCACATCTCTTCTCTCTTCTATCATCTCGTGCTTTATGAATTCTAATGCAATATTTCTCATCGCGGAGAATATGTCCGAAGTGTGCAACTTTCCATCGTTTAAAAACGGTTATTTTACTTGCACTGCTGGTGGTCCCTGTTCAAGATCACGTCACGACTAACAGCAGCATTGAAATGACAAAACAACATATAGCCATCTTTGCTTATGTCTCGACTGGAGAATAGATTATTTACTATGGAATTGCTTTTTTCTAGTTTTGATTTATAGAACAATGTAGTAAATGTAATTTTTTCCGTTTTATTTCATAATAGTGAAGTAAACATGACACTCCGTACAAAAAATTAGTTCATACCTCCTCTGCGAACAGCCGCTTCTGTTTCTATTCAATGGGATCACATTCCACAGTTAACAAAAAAAACACGTTTACAAATTTTTACGTCGACCGGTGTCGAAACTACTGTATCTTCAGATTGGACGCACAATAAATATTATGTACACTGTACATAATAAAAATTCACGAGTTATTGTGTGTCCATCGTGACGAAGACACAGCAGTATATAAACCGGTAAGTAAAACGTTCAAATTTAATCAATATGTTATATTCAAGAACACATTGATTAAATTTGCAAGTCTAGTTGCAATTTTTTTCAGAACAAAGTTCTGTGAAATTTAAAACCAAATTAATTAATCAATTAGAAAGACATACAGAAAAATCAAATCCACGAAAAAATATTTGGTTCGAATCCCGGTAGCAGCCAAATATTTTTTCGTGTATTTGATTTTTTTATGTCTTTCTAATTGATTAATTAATTTGGTTTTAATCAATGTGGTTTATACATGATATCTCAAAGATAGTAGAATAAATTTCGGGGTCAAAATACATGTCAAATAAAATTATTAAAACCGTGTAAAAATTTTAACCACATTTTTAACCATGAATTGTAACGAAAAATGAAAACATGAATATGGATTTTTAATATTTGATATAAATTACTTTTACTTACTTACTTTTTTTTAGAAAAGATAAGTTTTAAATATTAAAAAAAGCAATGTTGATATTGCTTAACTGTAAAATATTGTTTACACCCAATTGTGAACAAATATTCTCTATTTAAAACCGAATGAAAAAGATTCCCTCGAAGTTTTTGTTTCGCTATTAGCTACGAGACACCCGTATAAAGTTGGTTTGTTATCATTAATTATGTCAGCCTTATAAACTTTAAAAATTGTAGATTTTTCGAATCCTACGTAGTAACACAGTATACCCAGAACGGTAGTTTATTTCAGGCCTGTCGGCGAGTTATTAGCCTACTCTTGCATTGACGCTAGGGTTGTCATTTTATTTTTACTCCCTTTCTTTTAAATCGTAGCGTCTGAGATTCCGACGCATAAGGTAGACACGAAACCCGAAAATTTCTGTAATTAGTATTCCTAGTTTCTGCACTTAAATTGCAAGAACGCTGATTAACATCAACGTAGACTGTTAAAAACTCACAGTCTTTGTGATAATCAACACACCTTTTTAGTAAAGCACCACAAACATAAAAAAAGCATTTTTTTCAGGAAGCGCATTTTTTTTCTAAAGAGGCGGCTGCGAGCGCGAATGGCACCGAAGGCACGGCCCTTGCTGCCG
The DNA here is from genome assembly GCA_016648135.1 of Agrypnia vestita. Taxonomy (NCBI): domain Eukaryota; kingdom Metazoa; phylum Arthropoda; class Insecta; order Trichoptera; family Phryganeidae; genus Agrypnia; species Agrypnia vestita. The sequence continues at coordinate 32,597 of JADDOH010011961.1, forward strand.
CCGCCTTGTGCCCCCATATTCTATGCCAATGTTTGCGTCACAGTGCGTGCGTACACGGCGCCGAGCACGCACGCACACATTCTAATGGGTAGCGGCCAATTTGTACGAAGACTTATTACTGTTCTTAGTATACTGTGGTGGTAATGTCAATTATTTACATTAAAAAATAAGATGCCACAACGAATAATAAAAATTATTAAATTTAGAATATATTTTTGCAGTCTTTGTAAAATGAGTTGTATTGACTTGTGAATTTGACTCGTGTGAATTTCATATCCCCGGACGAGGGTCATGTTATTAGTCGAGACGTGGCCTTTTCTGTTAAAGAGGTAAACGAACAATGCGAGCCCACTCACCCCGATGGGGATGAACCGCGCAGAAATCGTAATAATGCAAACGAGTCACGTGGGCGCTTCCAATCGGGGCGTGGATCGCCCCGGCGCGTCCGCCGAGTAAACAAAACATTTCCCCAATAATTCTCCGAAAATCCAATTAGGGCGCATTACAGCCGTCGCCCTATTTGCACTCCGCGCCGCCACTCTAATCCCCTTCGGGGGAAATGTCCTCAATTTGACGAAATTGCCGAGTAACATCGTTCCGAGTACCGCTGGGACCTACTTATGTGGGAACAATTTTTGTTTTCTATTTATTTACTAACGTCTTTGCGGGCTCTCGCAAATAAAATTGGCTGAAATATTTCGGTACCTGAGAGATAACATGGGCTAAATCCAAGATAATGGTCCCATTGCATATACAACAAAAATGATTATTTCACTATATTATTGAATGTGCTAATAACAAAATGAAAGATAATTTAAGTTTAAAAAGTAAGTATTAAATAAGATATTACACTTTAAAGTTTCGAAAAACGCACTGCATATTTTGACATTTCATAGGCAATTAGGTTAGGTTATTAGGTTTGGTTTGTTTAATTTAGATTACGATTATTTTAGTTAGATTAAATTAACAGGACATTTAATTATATAGTGTTATTATTATATATTATATATAAATTATATAGTAATAAATTATAGAAATACTTATTTTCATTGTATGAACAACGGGACCATATTCTTGGATTATTCCTAAATATTACCGCTGAAGTTCTTGATTACACGAAATTATTGGAAATTGAATTTTCTAATCATTTATTAGAAAATGATCACGGATCACAGCACACATACTGATTCGATTGTCCTTCTTAAGTGGAGAGAGGTCTACTTAGTCGACCAGCGGACCCTCAGTTTCCAGCGTGTCCCGCGGCAGAGCTCGCCGGGCAGGTGAGCCAGAGTCGCCGCAGTTTCGGAAGAATGCCGAAAATGTCGCGCCGGAGCTCCGCCAAGCCACAGTATAATAAATACATACAGTATGTTATCTTGGCAGTGTCCTTGAAATAAATACCTACGGCCGCTTGGTACTTAAACTTGGTTAAAAACGCACCAGGGCTGCTCATTGACTGACTCTTTATGGTTTGGGGTGCCATAAATTGACCTAAATGTATGCCTGGGAGCGTCTCACACTGCTTACGCCCGTACGTTACTGCAGCCCTGCGGCGACTGAGCAGTCTGAAGTATACCGAGATTTCGAAGGGTGTCGTTTCGGCTGTTTGTATGAAGATATAATACTCTATGCTTTACTATACTGTGGCCAAGCCGCCAGCGTATCCCCCTTCGGAACGGAAAGTTCGCCCGAATCGGAATGCGACAAACATTATTTCGGTTTGGCGGGAGTCCAGCTCTCGCCCATAGACATTCAACTTTCCGTTCGTAACAGGACGTATCCATGGCGCTCACACAACTCGGTTTTGACGCCTTTTATATGCTTAACAGAAATAAATGTATCTAAATCCATTCCGTCGCGCGCAGAGGGAATATAATGAATAATTTTGAAGTCCTAGACATTAAAATAAATTTGAAATCGGGTATTAATTTGCCAAACAATATTACTTTCATTAGCTCTTATCCTCTTTTCTCAATATTCCGGTTACAACCATCTTTACATCTGTAAGGGCCGGTTGTATCAACTTGGTTTAGAGTAATCTTTTTTTTAAATCTTAAAAGCATAGATTTTTGCGTTATCCACTAATCAAACAACACGCTTTCGTAAAAATCTATGTTTTAACCCTCACCACTTTAGTTAAGGGTGTCACTCGACATTGTGTAATACGCCTCTTTGCAAAAACAAGAGATTTTTTACTAAAATTTGTTTAAACACTATTGAAAGACTTTCCAGAATGGCTCAAAAACATTAAAGTACCTGCTATGGTCCTACTTAGGGCACCCAAAGCAAATCACGGACCCGAGGCAAATATGGAACGACCTCTCGATGGAATCCCTCCCTCCAATACTTCCTTTCTTTTAACTCGTGGCGTCTGGTTGTCTGACGAAAAAACTTTGGATAGATTTTTAACCCTTTTCCCGTGATCCAATCGAGCTGAAACTTTGCAAGTAAACTCGTGGCGACGATCAAGAAGATCTATCAAATTTTCGTTAATTTTTTTGATAATTATAGTAAAATTTTGAATTTTTCAAATTTTTAATGGTTTTTTCATACAACTCAGTAAGTTGTATGGGGATTCCGATTCATAAAGTAGACACGAAACCCGAAAATGTAAAAACTTGGTTTTTATGGGTTACTTTTTTGATTTACAACTATGGAGGAAGCACGAAAATTATGCTGTGTGCTCCAGTAGACAAATTAAGAATGAGAGAAAAGAAACATGCAAAAAAAAACAAAAAAAGTTTTTGCAAAACATGTGAGGCAAAAACTTCGCTTCATCCCGGGACATGTTTTGAAAAATACCTTACCGCAATCTATACCTATAAAACTCAATTTCTGTCTGTCTGTTTGTTCTCTATACAAATCTACACCGTTTGTCCGATTCGATTCAAATTTTGCATACTTATGCGTTAGGACTCGGAGGGTAACATAGGCGACATTTCCCCCCTATTGTTCTCCTTCCCCTCCCCCTGATATATTTTCGATGCAAATCTGTACCGTTTGACCGATCGGACTCAAAATTTGGAAACTTATTCTTTAGGACCCGGCAGGTAACCTAGGTGACATTTCCTCCCTCCCCTAATATATTTTCGATGCAAATCTATACAGCTCGAATCGAAACTTTGTTTCCCCCACAAATTTATTTTCAACTTAATCGTTAACCAGTGCAACGCCGGGTACGAACAGCTAGTTGATTATACAGATTAGAATTAAGAATTATAATACAGAGTCATGCAATAACTCGCATAATAAAAGATTCCAAATAAGAAAAAGTCTAAATCCAAAAAACCTATGATATAAAAAAACGCAATTTCGGCATGGAGCTGGTGGAATAAAAACAAAAAAGCCTCGAAATGGAAGGGTTAAACGAACTATTACTATCAACGAAGTTGATGCAACCGGCTCTGACTCCGCCTCATTTACTCAAAAGCTACGCAACCTAAGGTGCAGTACAAAGATTAAACCAGCCTGTGACACGGAAACACACACATGTAAACACAAAAAGACTGCCATATACACTTTCCCGTATAAATACCTTCGTCCCTGTCAGACGTCTATAATTCATCTTAAAGATTAAAAATTAAAATAATAATGTTGCACCACAAAGTGACTACCGTGTCAATAAATAAATATATACATTTTATATATTATTTCCTTTGCACGAAGAGGGACTAGGACCGCTTTCAAAATAGAGTTTTTCCCGTGAACTTTCGGAAAAATATTAAAATAACCCGGAGTATTGACGTAAAACTCCAACATCCGCCTCTCAGCGCGATCCAGCAAAGACCGGATACATCCAAAAGAAACCGTTTTTGATCTCGGAGGACCGCCGCCTTTGGTTCGCGTGGAGTGGTGCCAGGAAGAACTGACGGCGCCGCATTTGAACGGTGAAAATATTGACAGTGCGGTGTCGTGATCAGTGGCGTCGTCTGTCCCCCCGCAGAGCCGTAAAAGATTTGGGGCGGATTATATTAGAAATAAGAATTGCGATATTAGCTAAGCACCCAAAATGTACAATTAACTGTCTATAAACTTGTTGAAAACGGGGTTCGAATGATTGGTTGGGTCGCAGTGGCGCACTCCCTGCTGGAAGGAATGTGCCTGAAAAATGCTGCGTAACGCCACGTTGTATACCATCAGCAACACTACCAATAAGTCCGACTCTCTAGCGTCCACGAGTGGTCATCAGAAAACCCCGCGAACCCCGGGCAATGAGATGACCACCATTGTAACATCACAGCAGATAGAGAGAGGGCGAATGGCGAAATTCCGGCGCCATAAAACGGGAACCAGCCAGCTAAGGAAAGGAAAACCCCGACAGAAAACCCTGGTCCTCCAGGTTGGGGGTTGTGGGGCTAACAACTCTACCCCATAAAAAAACAAAATGTTACGATACCTCAAGCCAAGCTTAAATTATTGAGGAGGCCAAGACCCACCAAGGGTTGTAGTGCCAAGAATGATGATGATGATGAAACTTGTTGAAAATGCGAAAGAAAAGTTATTAATAATTTCGTTGTCTGTCTGTCCGTAAATTTCTGGGATGAAGCTGGAATTACAACTTTGGATAATGCAATCAGCGCGCAACGCGCAACGGTCGCCCACCAAATTACCGTGATTTTTCACGGGCGTACAGCTAGTATTACTTAAAAATACAAATAATATTGTACTTTTCTTCCTCTTTCTATTTCATTTTGGGTCGGCTACAAATTATAATGAACAAAATATATTGGACACTACACACATAATTTGTGGGATATAAAATCAAAGGCAGCAATATCCAAAAAGAGTTAATCGGGGATTATTCATTTAAAATGTACCTGCTGAATTCGAGATTTTATAGGAAACATAATTTTGTAAGGGATAGATACATAAAATCTATTATTCAGTAATTAATTAATTAGTAATCCCCGGTTAATGCATTCAAAACTTATTTTTAATTTTTTGGATATTGCTGCCTTTGATTTTATACCCCGAATTTGGTTTCTTTTCTTTTCGTTTCTTGAAACTTTGAATCCAATTATCTCAGAATGCCATGAATATCATTTTTGACATGTCATGGTCTATGGATGAAACTGGGGCAGCGATGGCGTTCCTTTATCCATAAATGGGTCAAAGAACTAGGATGGTTGTAGAACAATTGCGGTTTTTGTTTTGTGAATTCGAAACTTTTTTACACGTTTTTATTTAGCTTCATTTCTCTATCAGTAGCAAATCTTGCATCGCTTGCCTCCGTAACTGTCGTCATTTCGTCTAAAGTGTAAAGAATATTATTTATTCAAAATTGCACGAAGAAGAATTCCCCGATATTTGTGCTAATAGTTAAGAGGCATCCTGTATGATGTATGCATAGTAACTAAAAATGTGACCATCGATGTCCGCAGGCCTCTTCGATTTTCGATAGTGTTTATTATGGACGTCTTTTTTGGGCTTTCTTTGGAATCCTCGTATGTAAATTTCTGTGTCCAGTTCGGCTTAGGTCTCGTTCAGACACGCGGGAATCGTGCGTTTGCAAATCGCACGCGCGATTTGTGTCATGTGTTCAGACAGCCGCGGGTAATAAGCGATTTGTGTGCGCGCGCGAATAACAAACGTCAGTTTGACAGCTCCGGTGCCGTTCTCCATCTTTGAATATCAGAGATAAATTCGCTCATTACTTTGTGAACGACGGCCGTGTTCCATGGCAAGACACAAAAATATCATTCTGTCAGTTTATTTTTGGTGAATAAATACCTACTTACCTAAAATATCTCCACCAACTCCTGTCAAGCTTGGTTCTTGGTTCTTATTTGAGTAATCCTCACGTTGAAGATCCCACATTGCAGGTCTTTTCTCCACTCCATAACGAGCTCACGCGTGCTCCTGTTGTGACAGGAACACGCGGGCGCCGCGCGATTCTATTTTCTAGCGGTTGAATGGCGGGCACCGCGCGGTTTGATTAACCGCGCGGTTACGTCTGAACGATTACATACAAACCTACATAAATAAGACCAGCGCGGATACCACGCGATTCTGAAACCGCGCGGTTCCTGCTGTATCTGAACAAGCCCTTATTCTTTCCATACTTCTTGAGGGCAACATCTTGACTGCTTCTAATCTATTTCTTTCTTTTTGATTACTATCCAGGTTTGGTTTATACCAAAGGAGAAAAAAATGTTTACTATTTTTGTGATGTATTACAGCTTTGGGAATACAGGGTTTTATCCAATGAAAGTATAAATAATATACTACTCGCCGACAGGAAGAAGAGAGAGCGCGCCCGCGCGCACTCCTTTATATGCCGCCCCCCCCTGGGTCAGGGTGGCCAGTCTTAAAACACTACAATTTTGTAACAATGTCACGGGTCGTGGATGCGGGGGAGAAAGGAAAACGCTGGAAATTATTAAGCGATTTTTAAATTAATTTTTCAATGTACAATATACACGAAATAAACTATTATTCTTGTAGGCGATGAACGAAACTTCGCCGAAGAATCGAAAGATTAATATTCAAACTTTGTTCAATATTAGTTTGATGTAAATGTCAGACGATAGTTTGTTTTCCTGTAGATGGAATCTGATGAAATTGCATATCAATTCTGATTTCATCAGTGCTAACCTCTTTAACACATTTACTAGCAATTATCTAAAAACATATTTGGAAAATAATAATATTCCTAAGAATTTGATTCGTCAAAAATAAAAAAATATTTAACCAATTTTTTTTAGATTTGAATGCCAGTACATTCTCTAAGCTCATTCCAACATCTAATCTAGGTACACCTAATAATATAAATATAATAATTCCGTTGTCTATCTGTCTGTCGGTCCGTGACTTGCTGGAATTGAAACTTTCGATAATTAGAATTTGACACGCAAGCAGCGCGCGGCTCAGGCAACACGCAGAGGTCGAAGTTACACGATCCTGAAATTTTTATATTTAGTTTTATATTGAATTTTCAGCTTCAAAATCCTGTAATTATTACACCCCTTGATTTTTCACGAGCGTGTATATCATATCAGGTATCAATCTGAATTTATTGCTTATTTAAAAGACAGTTTCATTATATGTAACTATTTTCTTTGATTTGCCAAAAAATAATTTATAGGTAGGTTTTGATTTTCAGCTGCTTATTTATCGAAGCACTTTTGTACCTTCACAACGTTTCGAAACAAACCATCAAAATTCAAATGTCAATATTTATTTTCACCGTTACGGTCGCTAGATTGGTTCCGGCGCTATTAAATTTGAGTTCCTCACAATTGCCGAAACGTGCACAGCCATAAAATAGCAATCTTGATGATTGTCATGACGGCGAACGGTCGGCGGAATTTGACAATAGGCATTATAAATTGCAAAGAAAAACAGAAGCGGAAACGTCTCAGTTTGTCACATCAGGTTGGAGCTTAAACGGACGTAGTTATGCCGAAAGCGTCCAACCCAAAAAACATGGAATTGAGAAAATGGCTTCTAAAAATTCGGCTCTACAAAAATCTAATACGTCGATATTTAATTCATTATTGTATATTTTTTGCGTAAGGTTCGTTGGAGAGGTATTTTTAAAGTTTTTTTAAATGTAATTATAAAAAACATTTTATTTACGAGGATATGACGAGTTTTAGTTTTTTTTTTTAATTTTAATTTTATTTAATTTTTAACAAACACACCGTCAACATAACATCATTGACCCTAATAGATGGTTCTAGTGTGACATGGGTAGATATACGTACGTTGGTGTTCGTCGTACTTAAATAATAAGATTTATATATTTTTTCGATTTTTCCGCTGCCTTCTTTTCCGGGCGGTCTGGTCTGACTAAAATTGACTTTCGACTAAAATTACATGAAATATGTAACTACTAATGCCGTATTTAAAGCTTACAGAAAAAAGATTATTTCATATGCACTCATTAATTTCTTCTCCCACAGCGTCCCGATGTAAAATTATAGCAAAATAGTCATTGTCACGTTGGACCATAGAAAAGAGAAATATTGTTGGGACTGTTTTTATATTTGACGTTTGACGGATAACCGTCATTTATTCATTCTCCCTCTGACCACACCACCGACGTATCGTTTATTTTTTTATTTTCGTCTATTAAGTGTTGAGATAAAGGCCGTAGATCCCATACCTGGCAGTAAACGCTAAAAAAGCTGAAAGCAGAATGCGGTTGAATATTATGCAACTTTTTTTTCATATACCTATCATTTATAATTTACGAACATTAGGCATGGAGCCCCTACTCCTGCACATAGAAAAATCACAACTGAGGTGGCTTGGACACGTGCTCAGAATGCCAGAGGAACGATTACCAAGAAGAATCCTCTTGGCAACCCCGGAGGGAAGACGGCCGGTGGGTCGATCCAGATTAAGCTGGGAGAGACAACAAAAAAATGTATTTGAAAACAGAATGGGTCTAGACTGGTTAACTCGAGCAGAAGCAGCACAAGTCAGGGGATCATGGAAGCACCTTGTCGAGTCTTTGGGCCCCCGACCCTACTAGGACAAGGGGAAGAAGATGATGATGATGAACATTAGTCGAGTACTTAAAAATGGACGAGTATACTCGAATATCGAGAGCTTGAGTAATAGACTCTATTTACCACGTATGGCATTGTATCAGAATCCCAAGGAACGCGACCTCGGCGAAGATCGCAAAGAAGATGGAGTGGCAATATAGTCGCGACAATGGGAGGGCTCGACAGGGTGGCTTTCGCGAGGACTCGGAACCGGCCAATTCCGGTTCCCAGCCGGATTGGAACCGGAACGCTGTACTCGCGCGCGACCTCGTGCCGCACGCGAATAGATCTCCAGCGCCCCCCCCCCCCCACCCTGCCTCCCCCGCCGCGCGCCGCATCGACGGCACTAAAATAGTGCCAAAAATATGCCGCGTGTGTAAGGTTAAATATAAACATTATAATTATATACGTAATTTTTTTGCACACGAAAACGCCCCGTCAATATTTACTACGGCCGTGTATTGCACTATTGGGTTTAACGAATTCTTACGAAATATTAAATGATTTTTTTTTTTTACCTTTGGTCAAATTTGTTCGCAAAATAATTTTTTATTTTTGGAAAATTATTTATATCTAAAAATGTGAGGAAGAGAGGGGTCTTGCGGAAGACCTGGCTTGATCAGATAAACCAAACTTTGGATGACAGCCGCATTAGAAGCGTCGACATTATTTTATCAATTTTATTAGTGGGTACAGAAACAAATCCGCGACAATTGCAAAGAGAGTCAATTTGACAATCAATTATTGATTTTGAAAGCATTTTTGTGTGTTTTAGAAGCTCTTTATCAAAAGCACATTAATTTTAAAATCTCCGCTTTGGCTTTGACCTTTTGCGCGCTGTTGGTCAATGTCACCATAGTAAATGAATTTATAATAATTAGTTGATTGTATGTCACCGCAATTAATATATGTATTTTTTCTTCTCAAAATGGGTACGTACCTGTTAACGCAGGTTAACACATTTCATTAGTTCTATACAGTTACTGCTGTTATTAGGAGTGCGACAGTGATGGTTAAACCGTTATTTTAACTGGTTATACATAATTGTTGTCTAGTACCGATGGTTGCCCACCAAACTGCAGAAAATCAGTTGCCGGTCATTGACCCAATCGGATACAAATCTCAAATAATGGTTAGTGTGTCACCGGTTAAAATAACATTAGTACAGTGAATGGCGTTTTTTTAGGCGTTTAAGAGCAGGACCGATATGGGAGCTTTCACTATAAAACGGTCCTGGGAAAGCGATGGGTCTCCATTAACTGCTGTTAATCGGATGCATACATTGTGAAATATTTATAATGTAGTTTCAATTGCGAGTAGAATAAATCGGTATGTATTACTGTGACGTAAAAAATGAACCCATAAAGACATAGTTTTCATTAAAATCCATTATATGCGAGGTCTCGCTTTCAGTTTGTTTGCAATATGTTACGCTGCACGAACTCAAAAATTAAACTCACTGAAACTCGTCAAGATTTTCATTCCATTCCAACACTTCGTTGTATAAGTGTCCTTTTAAGTTACACTGATAGATAAATATGTAGTAGATATATCCATTCTGAAGTCACAATTTTATAATTTTAAACTTTTTAAATTCACAACAAACAAAATCATTTTACAGAATAAAAATTTATATATATTAGTGATGTGCAAAATTTCAGCCCGTTTGAATGACGGGAAATGTGTTAATTCTTACTTCCAAGATTTTTCCACAAGAAATCAAAAAAAAATGGATTTTTAAAAAGTGGATACGAATATCGAACTAAGAGTGATTTTTTTAAAGTTTTTTTTTGAGAGACGTTTGCCAAGACGATGTGTGTTTAATACACAAAGTGATACACGCGCCTGGAGGTGAACAAAAATCCCGTACCTGTGGCTATTTCTCGGAACACGCCAGGCTTCCCAGAGGGGCACATTTTCGGCGAATTTCGCTGCCGAAGACCCCTCCCAGCAACAGCAATTAAACAATAGGCATGATAACCTTCTATAATGTAGGTCTACTATGAGGGGGTTTCACGTCATTTTCATCTAACTATTTTTAATTTCGCGCAAAAGCGCCTGCAGCTATCATTTCGTCTACGTGACGTCAAGCCTAGGTAAACATTGCATTGTGTCTATGATAACAGTTCAAAGACGCAGTGATGGGTGCTCTCACTGCTCTGGCGTCATTCGCTCTGACCGGTGTTTCAGTTAAAATGGCGGATTGCACAATTTTACTCTTTTATTTTATTGAAATTTTTATTTTTTATTTCTACGGTTTACACCTATTACAATAATATAAAAATCTTATATATATCTAGATAACAGTGTACATTTTATATGTAAATATAAATCTGTATTCATGATCATTTACAAATGTAAACATAACATTGTTTTTATAGTTGTTATTAATCTCAATGTGTATATTAAATTATAAATATAAATTAAAACTGGAAAAAATCCTTTCAAAATACTTTCTTCTTTAAAATCACTTATTCTTTATACTTTATATATTAATATTGTCATAATTTTGTTTCTAATCCGCTCAATTGTGAACATTATACTGTATAAATTGCCGTAAACGAATGAATAATAAACTTATCCTAAAAACGAGAATATATTAATGTTATAGAAGAATATTAAAATCTTAATATCATGTATTGTGGATAAAAACAAGCCAGGATTGAGAGACCGGGGTAAATCTCTGTTGTTTTATAAATCGTCGAAAAACAAAGACTACTTTCTATTTAATGAAAATATCTGTGGAAAATGAAGTAAAATTCTTTGGCACAAACAATTTCGCATTTAAAAGAATGCTTAAAAATTTTATACTGCTTTGCTTTATCGTATTATATTATTAGCTAGGGACATAAATGAGTGGGCAGTATAACATAGCCTAATAATAACATAACAATAAAATAAAAAACCACATCTTTTCCCAATTTAGTGGCCTGGGCACTTTTTATCAAATACGGATAATCGCCCATGTTTGAATTGTCATTGAAGGAGCATGATCCTTATAAACGTTACACAATTTCACTTTGATTTCTTTACACCTCTTCCCAACCAAAAAAAGGTATCAGATCACTGACCAACATTGCAATTACTATAAACTTGCCCACTATCAGCAGTTGTAAAGACAAAACTCCAAAGATAAATCAGTCTGAAATATTCAGGCATCGTTAAACAATGGTATACAGATTTTGCGTCAGTAGCGCCATCAGTCTCAAAAAAAAACTACAGCCCTCCTAAGTGGAAATACTACGGAAAATAAAATGTTAAATATTGATTGTATTATGTGTATAAATCTACTAGTATTTTTTGATTATTACATCTTCATGTATATATTACAACCTGACGATGGAAAGGTATTTCCGAACATGTAGGTGTAATTAATCAAATAATATTAGTAGATTTATACAAATAATACAATCAATATTTTTTTTAAATGTCAATCTACAATGTTGCTGAAACAATTGAAAAAAAAAATCTAAATATTTTCGTACAACGTTTTTACGTATTTCCTAAAAGGTGTCCAATTTTGTCCCTGATTGAAGTACCGATTTTTGACAAAAATGCAGACAATATTATCGATTGCAAAGTTATCAACATGATACCCAGCAACTCCTGGCACGGAACGTCTTCTTCGACACACTCGTTAGCTCTATCATCGACATCCAAACATTTGGAATAAAATCAAATAAACACTGACCTTGACAAGCTCCTTCAATCTCTCCCTGTTGTAGACGTTGCCGATCTCCTCGCCCAGCAGGAAGTCCAGCAGCAGGCTGACGGGGTAGGAGAGCGGGAAGGTGATGGCCATCACGGCCTTGGTGATGTGGATGGTCTTGGCGCCCACCGCCAGGCCGTGGCGCGAGCAGATGGCCTGCGGGGTGATCTCGCCCAGCAGCACGATGGTGATGGTGGAGAACACCACGGCGAACAGGCCGGAGGTCAGGCTGTCCAGCAAGATGGTGAAAGTGGAGTTCACCGCGACGTTGCCGAGCAGGATGCTGCACAGCAGGTAGTTGCCGTGGTCGCGCACGGGCTGGATGACCCTCGCGTACTTCTTCTCGTTCTCCGAGCCGGTGTTGCACAGGATCTTCAGCTCGGTCCGGTCCAAGGACAGCAGCCCCAGGTTCAGGCCGGAGAACAGGGCGGAGAACATCAGACAGGTGGAGATGATGATCAGGGTCGCCCACAGCGGGAGGAGGGTGGAGTACGAGTGCAGCTGGAGCCAGACCTCGCTGCCCTGGTGGACGAAGGGCAGGGTCTGGCTGTCGTAGCCGCCCTCCGGGTCTGAGGGACGCTTGGCGCACATGTAGAAGCTCTCCCCGGTGCCTTTTGGTAGAGTCACCTTCACCTTGGCGCTGTTTGGTGACACTGAACCGGCTTCGATCTGTGAAAAAATAAGATACCTTGATAAACTACTAAAATAATATCGCAATACAGGTCCTTCTTGTTACACGGTTTACCTGGAAGCATCAAACTTTCGTAGCAAGAAAACCTTGGAACACGAGGAACATATACTCAATATATTTGTTTTCAAACTAATTCAAGTAGCATTGACAATTCGGTGAACTAGAATTGATTTCTCTCCACCTACCATCTAAAATAACCCGATTGTAGAGTCTGCGTTTCAAAAATTTTGACTTTTTAATGCACTTATAATGCACGTATAATACACAGAGTGTATCAGTATAATAGTAGCAATCCTTGCCGTGGTCGGCACATCGTGGTCATACACGACTTACATAACGATCAATCACCCTAAAGTTAAGTATAATGTTAATAAAAAGAGACGATTTCCATGATGACTTGTTTAATATAAGCCTAGCTCTTTAATATCATCCCTTAATTCGATTTTAACCAGTTATCATACCTACAGATGTCATTGCCTTTCCTCTGCTTTTACAACTTGACTATTTTCTTTCTTCACACTTCTAATCTTTCCTTTCAGTTACATCTTTACAACAGATTATAATTTATTGTATTAAGATACAGTGTACGTGCATATGCAAGCATTTATTCATTATTTGCCAACAAATTCCATTTAATGTACATGAATAACTTCGTGATTGAACACTGTGATTAATGTGTTAATTTTCAAAATATAATTTGATGCTAGGTAAACATGTATTTTAACAATCCCTTTATAAATAAATAAATACATATTATAATAATAGTGAAATAAGTGTCAGGAAACAATCCCCACTTTCAAATTTTTAAATCTAATTTGTAATTCACAACCAGCAAAGAAAAAATGAAGAAATTGAATTATCAAGATATATTATATATGTCTCAGAGACGTAACTATTTTTATATGGGAAAGTAGGTATGGAAGTTTTTTTTAGATGTTCATAGGGCTTATCATACGGCTGGCTTAAGTGATCACTTTACACAGTGTAATAATCACCAATCGTGATTAATAATGTCCCTTGGGGATAAAATCCAGTATTGTGTTCTTGAAAACATGAAAATACTCAAAATATTCCGAAATTGAATAATATAACTATATTATTGAAGGATGTTAACATTGTAGAGATAATTCGCGATAATCATTATAATACTACACTATCTCAATCTTCCATTCACTGTGACGATGAGAGATTCTGATACTCTCGAAACTTGATTATTAAAATATAAAATAAAATTATAATCAAATTCACGTCGATATAACATAGTTATATGTTTTTCACCCGATTTAATGATCATAAATAATTTACTTTTTTTTACTTAATTTAAAGAAAAACTAATTTACTTATATCTTTATGCAGATTGTAAAGTAATCATTTAATCAGATGTACTCTCCTTAATTCCAAGAGCACAGGCTTATTTATACAATCCACACGAAAGACTCAATCAAAATAAAAAGTACACATTTTAAAATTAACACTAGACTACCGAATTTTACATTTGTCATAATAGTAATAAAGATTTATTCAGAATATCGCAGGATGAAATAATAATAAATCAAAATACGAGAAAAATTAAATAAGACAAAAGAGTGCGTACACAGTAGTTTGAATAAGTAAAAACAATAGAAGAACTAATGTAAGGGGTAATAGAAGAGAAATAGTATATTCCAAAGAAAAATCGATTCAAATCGTATAGAACTATGCAGGGAGTCTCATAGCTAGTAGCAAAAACTTTACAGGTAGATTCCTGCCTTGATAATGTTCAAACAACTACGACCTTTACGGTTTTTATCATTTTATTTGAATTTCGGGGACAGACAGATAGACGGACGTACAGATAACGAAATTATTACGCTTGATGATGTATGCCGTAAACAAGGATAATGAAAAATGTTTGAATGTATCTTTTAATGCCTCGGTGGTGAAGCCCTTTAAATTAAGCAGAAGACAAAAGTACTCACTGGAAAACTGCTGGTGACAGGAAACTGACAAGGTCCCCCATACACGTTCGGCTGATGCGTGAAGGTGATGATGGTGTCTTCCGTTATTCCAGTTCCGAAAATCCTCAACACCGCCTCAGTTCCCTCCAGCAGCTCCGGTATGCCGTCCTCGCTGAAGGTGGGGTCCTTGTCCGCGCGTTCAACTCTCAGCGCCTCGATGTTCAGCCGCTCGTTCCTGGCGTCGACCACCGCGGAAGCTCCGGCGAGGGACGGCCCGCCCCTGGACAGCGTGTTGGGATCTGGCTTCACGGGCAGGAGCACCGGCGCCGCAGTCTCCGAAGTAGACTCCTTAGGCTCACTGCCGGTAGACTGTTGAAGCGGGTCGTCTGTGATCGCTCTTTTACGGCGCTTGAGGAGAGTTTCGCTCTGCTGAAAATTATGATCCTGGGTTTCTTGCACGTCCATTTTAGGAAACAATTCGTTTCTTTTATCTAACGTCTCTAAGCTATCGGACGTTTCTTTGGTTTTGGACTGCTGGCTTACTTCTTCGGCGTAGCCATCGAACTCGGCGTTCCCCGTAGTCGCGTCCATTTCAATGTCTTCGAAGTCTTTACCGTCGAATATGTTCTTCTCTACATCGACGCCTTCCACGTCTAAAACGACGCCGCTGTCAACCTTGGGATAGTTGACGTCTATATCGTGCGACAAATCTATCCAGTGCTTCGGAATAGTTCTATCCGAAGACATCTCCTTGAAGTAATTCCAAGTGTTTTGGTCCACGTTTTGGCTTTGTACTTTTTCACTCTTCTTCTGATCATCATTAATACTGACAAAATCCACGTCCACATCGTTCTTTGGTTGACCTTTTAGAGTTTCTTCCGTTAAATACTTAAATCTATCGCTAGGAACACTCTCAGCCAAATCTGGCCTGTAGACTCCATTCTCATCGTAATTCACGTCAATATCGTGCGTGAGGTCAATCCACTTCTTGGATTTGGGGATTTCATTTTTTGTATCCAACTCATCCAAGTTTCCTTCGAACTCATCAAAGTCTATACCTAAATATTCTTTTTGTCTATCATCTAAGTGCACCTTATTTTTTAAATCAAGATCGTTGCTTACATCTATCACAAGAGGCTCGCGCCGCAAGTTCTGCGGCTCCATCTTAAGTACTTCATCGTAAGTCTCTTTTTTACCGTCTGTATTCACGCCTTCTTCTTCATTAAGTACACTATCAAAACTTGAGGGTGTTTTTGATTCGATTTGAGGTAATTCTTCTACCGCTAACTGCTCATTTACTGTATGATTCCTATCATTAAACAAAACCCCGGAGGATTGTTCTCTTTGCACATTAACTACACTATTTACGTCATCGCTTTTCCAATCGCCATTTTCTTGATTCGCTCTATCTGCGATCGATTGTTCTGTTTCACTTCCGCTTGACTCCGTAAATTCTCGTTGCCCATCGTCATCTTCTTGCGCCTGGAGGACCTGGTCGTACTCTGCGCTAGGAAACTGGATATCCAAGGATTCCTGGCTCTGGAGTAGTTGATCCTGGCTCGCGTACGTATTTCTTGAATGATAAAATTAAAGACAGGTTAATAGTCGGCGGACGGGTGTGATAAACCTAGAGGGTTGACTCAACGCAGAATGAACCAAGACAAGAAAAAATAGTAAAAATGTGCGATAGAAGAATATGTACCAACAAAATTTAAAGGTAAAGTGCAACCAAAATACAACATCAAATAAATATGCAAAACTTGAATATACCATCTAACGACGTCAGTCGCGAACATGACACAAGAACAGAAAACAATACAATAAATTTCCATGTTGGATGGTTTTAGAAATACACGTATGTATGGATTCTTAAAATGTTTTTATTGAATTAGGAGGCGACTGGTGTCAAATAATAAATGTACATAGATTAATATAACTGTAGAAAAATCAACACGTACGCCTGTACAATGAATGAATCGGAAAGCGGTTTTAATGCAATATTTTCTTTTATATTTACTTTTAAAACAATTTTAATAAATTTTACCAGCATTTTCAGTTTAGATGCATGTCACGATAACCAATTTCATACACAAAATAATATTTAGACCTAAATGTGCAATTGCTAGGAAGAGCGAGAGACAACGAGATATATATTTTTTCGATAGCGAGTTTAAATAAAAAAAATGTAATTACTTAATGCCAACAATTTTCTAGAGCGGAAAGCCATGCCTTAAAAGTTTACCACATAAAAACTAAATCGAATGTAATACTTCGATATGTATTATGGTATTTGGTGAATCGTCCCGAGCAATAATTAGTGCAGCCGAACGCTCAATCAAGCCACACTGACAAAAGTGCCGGTGCGCACGGGCGACCCGTGTGAACGCGCGCGAGCTGAAGGCGGCACTTCGAGCTTTTACCGGTTTTAAACCCGTCAACAGCTTTCCGTATGCATTCCATTCCACCGCGTGCAATTAATCAGAAGATTAAAACTAATTTACCATTACTGTCTCACTCAATCCATACAAGTCTCGACGACACAACTGTACTACCATCAAATTGAATGTAGTTATGTAGAAAGCAGCCAGCCACAAAAAACTCAAACCGAGATAAAAGCACTTTTGTCCAAAAATGGAAAAATCAAATGTACACAAAACCTTAAATGTTCCTTACTTCAAAAAATTATACATAATATATAAATGCCATTTTCTAATAACTATAATGTGGATTTAAGTATAGATTTTAAGAAATTTTGATGTGTTTTTCATCTGTCTGATTTTATTATGTCAAATATGCATTCTGCAGAAAACAACATAATAGAGTTACTTATCTATTACGAATATCTCGTAATTAAATTTATATTTGTGTGGGATTTTTATTATCACCATGTGAACATGTATTTTTTTAAACAAACTGTGTAATAATACTAAAAATACAACTAAATAATATATAAGTAATTCTTTTTATAATATACATATAGATATTATTATCTATTTTATATTCATTTTAAGAATTCTTTATAATCCATCTACCAGAGACTCTGAATACGTGTAGTTATGCTGTATGACTGGTTGTTTTCTGGTGAATATGTTTTGCTTTAAGTGGGGTGGGCGCTTTCTGCAGATTTTAAAATGTTGTTTTCACGATCAAAAAATATTTCAGAAGGCGATAACTGTGAATTTTTGTATGACATCAATTTCTCATTTTTACCATAATTGTAGCCTGGCGCTTTTCTGCATAACTACGTTCAATTGTGACTCGACATTGGAGGCGGGTTGCCGTTCTCCATCCCCGCCTTCCTCTAGCATACATTAAATACCCCCATACACTAACTCCCAGCAAAAATACCACCTCATTCGTTCATTTCTTGCACCTCCAAAGATATTTGAATAATGATTCCTCGGTTAGTATATTTTACGTTGCAAAGGACAGATATTTTAAAATGCTATATTTGAGGGATATAAAAAAAGCAAAGATAGCAACATCGTTCCTGAGATAAATATAAAATCCTGTCCCTACTCAAGGAAATTTCTCTGGAATCTATGAAACCAACATCTTATTTGAATTAAGTTTTTTAAAAAGAATTTCCACTTCAGTTTGCCTTTTACATACGCGTATAAATAAATATTTAACTCTTAAATATGAACACATATAACTGGATATTGCTGTCTTCACAATGATTCAGTTTAAAAACGAAATCAAATTAGTAATGATCGGTGACGGCATTCAAAACATTTACTTTAATTTTTTTTTGCAATTGCTTAGCCTTTGCTTTTATACTCCTCATTTATCACTGTCGTATTTTCATTACAACCTGCTAATTACGAGCGTGTTTCTTTAAATATCACGATGTATTTTTTCTACTTAAGAAAAAAGTATTGGGCGCTTAAAGAACTCAAAAATGTATATCAATTCGAGTCATCAATTTCAATATACCTGTCACAATCGACACAGAAATGCTTTTTCAAATTGACAATAGCGTTAGTATAACTCGGTAGTAATAATGCGACGAATCACATCTGAAATCTGGAATTATATTTAAATTAACGAAAAATTTTTTTTTACTAGATATTAAGTAATGTTAATATCAGCGTTAAAGTATACGTAGAAAAGTTTGGAGATAGAATGCAGGGGGTCGCCAGTGTTGCCCTCGTAAATTGATATATCAGAAGGTATATTATATTATGTATGCAAACGGGTGTGATCTATGAATGCAAGTAGATAGGTATGTCGCTGTGTAGGTAAGACATACAAGTGATATAATCGTATAAAGAAAAGCTACCGCAGTGTGTTGTTTTAAATTGAGTACATTAATGATAATAATTATTATGTTTTGTGTAAAAAAAAATTCGGATTTTTTTTTACTACTAAGAAGTTACGGGGACAGATAGATAGATGGACGAACGGACAGACAACGAAATTATTATGATTGGGACATAATGTTCAATTTTGACAAACAATTATTTTCTTCACCAACTTGGTTTCAGCTAATGAAGGGCATCGACGGAGTCATTATTATTATTAAGATGTGATTAATATTATTTCATGCCTTATCCATTAAGCAATTAAACGCCAGTCAAATTTCGGTACCTACTTTAAATATTGTAAAAATATATGCTTGTGAAAGATTCGTCAGTGGCCGACTGTACGTGAGTGCCATGAGTAAAAAATCGACCTGCAGTGATTGAATGTACCGCTACCGACCCTTGAGCAGACTGGTCTAAGATTAAACCTCCCGATAGTATTATATTCTCGATCGATATTCTCCTTCGCATGCCATTCCCCAAGAAAGTGACCTTCCGAGTGACCGTTTGTGACGTATACACCACGCAGAGTAGGGGCGATTCCAAGCGAATTTCACCGCAGACTGGTAAAGTGGGAGAGGTTACAATACATACTACTTTAAAATAGTAACTCAACTCACTATCACGCCATTTCTCCGCTGGAGTAGGCAGTGGGGGCGGAGCTACACACTCTTCTGTCCTCACTACTCTTGCCTCATCTACATTAGAACATTTTCGCATGCAAACTTGTCGATTGTTGGGGCTCTTAACAGGACCATCTTTCGGCATCTGGCTGTACGCGGCCGCACTCTATATCTGGCGACGCCATCAATTGCGTCAATACTATTTTTTCTTCGTACATGACCATACCACCTAAGCGACTCTTTTCTTATTCTACCCACTACGCCAGTATTTTTCAACCTTTTTGAATACGCGATCCCTTTACAAGTCAACAAATTCTGACGACCCCCCAGGACCGTAATAAAATAATGTCAGTGATTTAAAATACGTTAAAAAAATTAAGTTAATTTTCACAACTGGATTGGCAGCTTCGAGCCAATGGGCAAAAATGGGTACTAAATCCTATTTGGATATGTCAGTGCAACTGACCGATGTGTCATCCATGAAAAAATTCTTATAAATTTAGCTGCTGGCGGCATGCTTATAATGTAATTCAATTCGCAAACGACTGACATCTTCTGGATGACGAGAAGAGAAGAATGTCCAGAACTGTCAAAAGAAGCTTTAAAATTGTTAGTACCATCCGCCGCTTCCTAATTATGTGAACTAACGTTCTCTTCAATGGTAAATATATAAACTAAGAAGAGAAATGAGCTTTAATTAGAATGTGATTTTATTGTTAACATCTTAAAAATACAACCACAATTTGACAATTTCTTAAAAAATAAACAGGTACAGACTTCTCACTGAAAATGTTGTACTTTTATGACCTGCAACTTTTGCTTTTTACTTTTACCTGGATTACCGTGACCCGCCGAGTGACACTTGACTCGGTAGGCTGAGGGTCGCGACCCGCAGGCTGAAAAACACTGCATATGCTATGTTAAGATCAGCTTTATGTCTGTATCCTAATTTGTTCTTTATTTTCATAAATGGATATTTCATGCAAGTCTAGGTGATCAAATTTCTATTGCGTTAAGGCTGTGCTGCGGATGCATAATTCGTTTTTTTTTTTACGAAAATGTGTTTTTTTATTACTTATTTATATCAGAATGTATATTATATAGACTGCATTTTTTACGGCAATAAGTTAGGTAGAACCATTGTTCTTACATAAAAGTAATAAACTGAACATTATTTACAATAATTAAGAAAATATAAGCATTAATCGACAGGAGGTGGCCAAAAAAATCGTTTTTAGTGTCCAAGGCGAGACAAACTTTTAATGAATATTCATATGTACGCATAATATGTTTTTTTACACATATAAAGTATAAAGTTAACTTCATTATCTTGAATCCGTACTAGGATAATTAAGAAATGTTCAATATTAATAAAGTTATAATGTTTTAAATTTGCAAGAAATTTTTAGGTTTTTTGTTGATTTTAATACGCTTTTCATTCATATAGAGATGATTTTAAACAGTATATTCTATTTATTCCCGTATTTTGAGGCTTTACTCACTAATTAAGAGTTAGCTTTTCTTATAAAAAACACCTTAATTATTATTTAAAAATATAAATTCCAAGTATGAAATGTGCCAATAAATGACGTCGCTACCAACGGCATTCTGTTTTTATAACGAACAAGTTTTTTTTATTCTCGCTATGCGAATGAATTGTGTAAGACCAGATGACGCATTTTTTTTTTTGCAAATTGGTTTGTTGATCATTCCGCCGCCCATTGACACTGTACAATCTACAGATTAGTATTTCAACGTGGTGCAGTAATAAATACGCGAACCGAGAACGGCCCGAGCTTAGCGCTCATTAACGACTGATCTATAAATAACGAGAGAGAACCAAAAGGTCAATTAACCATCGCTCGATTTTATTAGATATACAAAAAAAACGAAGCGTCGCGCTGTTGACGTCGCTAATTATAAAGCGGTCCGCACTTCTCGGCTGACTTTGGACCGACTAATTCGATTGAGCCAATCAGACCACCGCAGCCGACGGTCGCCGCGTCGAGCGCCCGCTGGCGGTGGAGATGCGAATCGCCAAACGGAAAATGAAAATCATACAAGCGGAAACCACCCTTTTGTAAGGTAGTGGCCGCTGTGTGGACGGTGTTTCGTAAAACCTGAACTGATCAAAAATAAAGAAATGCTCCACCACACTACAAATCAAGGCTAGGCGCGCACTACAAATTTTTCGGCGCATCGTATGCTGGGAAAACTGTTGAACATTTTGTCTTCTATAGATACATATTGGAATCTGTCCTTCAAGTATGATGCGAAGAATTTTAATAAATTGTGGCCAAATCCATGATGATGTATCTTTCTTATAAGTGTGTCGTGATCAAGTCGGTCGAATGCCTTTGAGAAATCTGTGTATATAACATCAGTCTGGGCTAAACCATTCAATCCTAGGGATACGGTAAGGAGATTCGTTGATGTAGACCTCTTTGTTAAAAATCCACGTTGGCCACCTTTTCATAGGATGGCGATGGGACGACTTAGGTTTCCCATTATTTTCGGTAGAATGGATAATACCGCCACTGGTCGATAATTTTGTACCTACATCTTCCTTTTCCCCGGATTTATATATTGGCCTTACTTTAGTGCGCTTCGAACATGAAGGAAAGGATGAATTTAGAAAGCATACATTAAAGATACCTATGTGTTAGCGAATATATTTTTTATTCTACTATGTATTATTGTTTACGAAGTACATCGGTAAATTATTTTCTAATTCTTCATTAAAAAAATATTTTCAAAATTTAAAAATTTACTGTAATAAAAAAATAAAAATTTAACAAAGGTCTTTTTCCGTGGCGCGCGCGGCTTTTGGAGACAATCATGTCACCAGGGTTTAAGTTAAATTAGAAATTTAATTATTTTTTTGTTAAATGATGTTAATAAAGTCTATGATGTAGCGTATCGATTTTTTTTTGTGCAAATGAGATCGGTTTGAAAATATTTTTTTTTCTAAAAAAAAAAATCGAAGTTATAAATTTATAATAAGCAAACGGCGATTTTTATTAGAAATCGTTTTTATCGATAGGCTACATCGTAGATAATGTTATTAGTAATATGTTTGCTGAGTGGTTTTTGAAATATCTCCAAATTGTGAAAAAAGGAATTTCGAGGAAAACGCAAAAGAAGGATGTAATTTTAATTGTAAATTAATTTTAAACTTTAAAAAGGTTTATAAATTCCAGTACTACGCTGAGTTTCAAATTTTATAACGTTTTATTTGACTTCTATTAAATTTACAATAGTTTATATCTACCTGTATACATTAAACTCTATTTACACGGTAGATACAATAGGTAGATAGTTCGAGCGAAAACCATGCAAAAACATAATACTATTCCATATATGTAAAAATAAAGTCAAGCTATAAGATAAAGCAAAAAAATTTTTTTTTGAAAATGTCAAGGTTGTGTAACCCTTTAACGAAAAACAAATAGGTACGTAACAAATTAGAGATATTCTTAAATTATTTTAAACAAAATTTTTCATTCTGCGGATGATGATGACACCAACATAGACCTTGCCTTGTCGATTAATAAAACGGTGTGTGTCTTGGCTAAATATAAGTAGGAAAATCCCGTGTTGGGATTTTCAGATTTTAAGCCCACGCTGAAAAGAGATTTGTCAATATTAATGATGTCTTTCTGATAAAGTGTACACTATCGTACGACAGCACGCGATAGTGATGGATACTAGCGTTTCTGGTATAATATAACATTCATATTTATTCCGGTCAATTAGGCGCCTCTCCCAAGAAATTTTCAAAAATATTTTGATTTCGTTTCGTAAATTTTTGATTAGGTAAATTGCATGATATGAACTACCTGATTAATACAGGTTATAATTTGGGTATGGAAGTGCATACAATTCAGGTTGGATGCAAAACATTAAAATAATCCGAAGCGCCTAAAGTTGAAGCGCGATGTTTTTACCTGGTAAATCAAATTTTCACTCATTGGCGTGAATGTGATTACTGTTCTATGATATCACTTCTGTGTTCTGATATAGTTGACTATGAATCATACGCGTTTTGTACCTGTGCGGTAGTTTTAATTTCTTATTCATTGTCCTTTCGTTACATCTCTTACTTACTTTTCAACCAAACAAAAATTTCAGAATTGTCTAATGTACAGAGGTGTAAAAATATATGATGAGATGCCAGAAAACACGAAGAATGTAAATAAGATGAATGAATTTAAAAACAAATGCTATAATTATTGTAAAAATAGTATAGAATTGTAGAGCATAAGATGTATTATTTATTATAGACCATAGATTAGATTAGATGTAAATGTAAATATGTAGGTTATTATAATTAGTATATTAGTAATAGATTTAAGAATGTAAAGGGTTAAATACTAGTTATTAAACAAATTGTAATATTAACTAACTTAAGATATAAAAAAAAAATATTAAAAAAACGAGAATAAAATTCTAAGAATTCAATCTGTAATACTTGAGCATTTTATACTCCTAAAGGTTTTAATATATTTTTAATTAATTTAACTTTTTAAGCACAAAAATTTATAAACATTTTTTTATTTTATTTCATAATATTGATAACTCATACGGAGGCATAATACATGTATGTAGGAGTTATCAATTAGGGTCATTAACGATTTATTAATATCGTAAAAAAAATAAAGTAATTTGGACAGCTCACAGCGGGCTATCCAGAGCCTTCAAATTGTGTAACCTCGTGTTTGAACATTAAATGTCAGATTTGTCAATTTAGGAAGATTACATCTCATGTTAGTGAAAACATTGAGAATCTCTGGAATGTAAAAAAAAAAAACAATCATATTACAAGAAGTAGACGAGTACATGCTCAAATACGCGAAGCAAACAACTTTCTATATTATTCTCGGAAATTCGTGGTGTCACTCCAAAGGAAATGAATAATAATTTATTAATCAAAATAAATTATATCAGGCCCGAATTTAGAGACAATACATATATAGATGATTTAAAGGTTAAGGGTACGCATTAAAAGCGTAATTTTCAGTACAAAATAACACTTTTAAAGCGTACCTTATTCTTTAAATCAACTAAGTATTGACTCTGAATTCGGACCTCACAGAGACGAAACTATTTAGAAGGGAAAGTATGAATATTAAGTCTATGGGTGTTTACAGGGCTTGCGACCTAAAATATGGTTGGCTTAAGTGATCAATTTACACAATATATCGTTCACTGATTCCATCCAAGATCGCCCAAGGGTATATTTATTTATTTACTTATTTATTTATTTAATACACGGTACAACGTACCATTAAAAAAGAATGTATATAAAGATGTTTAGATTGATAGGTAATAATAAAAAAGGGAGATAAGGTATAATTCTATCAAAAACAACTAATAAAGTGATATATAAAGAAAAATAAAATATTAAGTAAATAACATAAAGTATAACAAAATTACATCAAATGAAATAATAGTCAATATGTCACAATCAAATATGAAAGTCAACAATCAATAAAACTACAACAAATTAAAATAATTATGTCTGAAATTCAAAGAGCAAATTTTTGGAATTTGTAGATATGGTTTGTATCCACATTGTTTTAAATTTTATAATAACTATAGGAACGCCATCATGTTTTTGTGGTGAAAATATATCAATTCCATGAAACAGTATACATATAGAGTCTCGTCGCTGGTAAATAAGACTTCTACATTTGTTGGATGAGATTATGAAGCAATATTATTTTGATGTATTAACATGTACACTAGAATACGCCTGAAAATTATTATAATTTTCTTAAATCACTTTTTGGCCTGTCTTTATTCACAATATTTTTGAATATGTTCAAATTTTTAGTAACACAATTACGGGATTTTGTCATTAGTTAAGATAAATCGTAGATGTCTCACAGAGACGAAACTATAACTATTAAAATTTAATTTTATAATCAAATTACAACGACAAAACGCCGCCACGAAACGCTCTAGATTTAATAAATTGGATCAAGGTTGGATATTTTAAGTAAATCAAAACGGCTTAATACGGGTCTCGCGACAATCATCAGTCATGCCGATACGGGTGACATTCGGAGAGATTGTGTTGTGAAATGTTGAAAAATAATCTCACAACTGGACGGCGTTATTTCCCCAACCGTTTGATAAAAGATCCAGGCGGGAGATTTGTAGTTGCACGTGAAGAGAATTTATATATGAAAGGATGCCTACCAGGTGTGTTTCTTTTAGAAGCGTCGAACTAAATAATACACTTAGAAATAAAACACGTAAAAATCGTGCTCAAGGCCTTTGTATTGGTTTTATTGCATTGCGATAATTTATATTAGTTTTTAAATATATGGTGTCTTATAGAGGTTTTTTTTCAAATTGGCAACACTTTTTCCAGCGTCAGTCAATTTGACAGCTGATTTGTGCTCAGTTTGGTTTGCAATTTCACAATGAATAAAACAGAATATCGTTGCAAATTGTGTAAATTTATTTGGAAAATCGTGGTATTGTAATTATATCTAAAAACTAATGATATAAAATTATCTTTCCAAATAAGCCAATACCATGACCATTAAGACGATTTTAATGTGTGACGTTTTATTTTAAAGTTATATAACTCTAAAAAATATCATATACAGGGGGTCTCGGAGCTAGAAACAAAAACTCCAAGAATTTTGGGTGAAATGTCGATTTAGGGAGATAAGCGCCATTAAAGTTTGGATATTTTTCTTTCCATTGCATTGCAGGATCCATAATATAATCAGCCCTGATGATGGGTCCTGCAATGCGATCCGAAACGTCGGCTAGAAAAGTCGTAGAAACACGGCAGAATATCCCAGAAAACTCGAAACATTCAGAAGATTCTGAATGGCCGTGAAAACCTAAGTAACAGTAAAAAAGAAATATTGTTGAAAAGATGTTATTTTCACTTTAAAAAAAAAAATAATGTCACTAATATTCGTAAACGTTTGTCTTTTATTTTTAAATTTTATATGGTCAGTTTTGTATTGATTTTTATAATCGAGATGTGAATACAAATACGACTATGAAAAACTAGATGAATATTCGGAACATCCCTATTCGTGTGTGTGAAATACAGTTTGACCGCCATTTTGAAATTAGGTACATATTTGTATCGTTCTGATTGGTTCTTTCAAAAACTGCCGTTTCTTTAAAAAAAGAGGTGAGCATTGCCACGTTTACAAAATATATATAAAGTACCGATACAAAATTTACAGCTATGTTGCCAACAGCTTTTATCACTAAAATATAGTACGTTTTATAGTACAAAATTGCATGATCATTTCTGGATTTAGCTATTTTGTAAACATTTCCGATATTATTTCTACATGCCAATATCTCTATACCTTTATCTTAAATTGTCTCTTTTAGGCTCGAATTCAGAGTCAATACTTAGGTTATTCAAAGGTTAAGGTACGCCTTAAAAGTGTTATTTTGCAATGAAAATTACGATTTTAGGCGTACCTTAACCTTGACCTTTAAATCATATAAGTATTGACTCTGAATTCGGGCCTTAAATTGTAAACAATAAATAAAAATGTTAACTTTAAAAATGTAAGTACTTAAATCAAAATCACATTAGCAATACAATGGCAATTATGTAAAACAATAATTTGACTACATAATTCTAAAAACAAATGTAAAATTCAGCATAGAAAAAACTCCAAAAACATTATTAAAAATACAATGAAAGTTTGAGTTACTCATTTGATAGGCAAATGTATTCACAAGCAATGAAATTTAAAAATATATTTGTAGAAGCATACGTTCTCGCACCTAATTTAGTAAAAGTATGCACAAACAAAAATGCATGAATTCACATTAACACCTACGCTGGCAGATGGGCCCCCCAATTTTGTGTGTCTTTTGATGTGTCACACTAGTTGGTGAATGTCAAATTAAGTAAACAATGCGACGATTGGAGTAAAGGCTTAGGCTTTGTTAAATACAGCTTCGGATCATTAGTTTTCAAGTAATCTTTTATTGGGTCTAGAAAAAAAAGTGTTCAATCAATGGGTACTTTCAACGCTCACGTATGGTCTGCTAAACACGGACACTCAAAACAAAGAGGTTCAAAACATTCATCACATAATAAACAGGAAAATAAATTGTGATTAAGTTTTAATAATTTTATTTGAGCCGTATCAGAGAGAATGAATTTATAATATTCTATATATTATACATAAAACCCTTTTCACACGGTAGACACGTTCGTACGAAAACCGTGTAAAATATTATATATTAGGTCCTTACATATGAAATTGACGTTTAGTATGGGAGGAACATAAAGTCGATTTTTTTTTATTATAATATATTTATTTAATCAAAGTATGTACCATTGCTATCTATGCACTTTTGCCATCTCATAGGTAGTTCATCGATCCCTTTACTAAAAAAACCATTCGGACGGGAATCAATAAAATCTTTGAAGGCGGTTTGGACTGCCCCATCGGAGTTGAATTTTTTCCTTTGCAAGAAGTTATCCAAATTTCGAAAAAAATGGTAATCTGTTGGGGCAAGGTCCGGAGAGTACGGTGGATGTCTTAGACATTCCAATCGAAGCTCCTCTATTTGGTAGCCGTCTGTTGTACAGTGTGTGGTCTAGCGTTATCATGAAGCAGCAGTGGCCTAGAGCGATTAACCAGCCTCGGTTGTTTAGCAGCTAGCTTTTCCATCATGGTTTGCAGTTGCTGACAATAGACATCTGCCGTAATCGTCTGGCCAGATTTAAGAAAGCTGTAGTGAACGACACCAGCACTAGTCCACCAAACGCTCACAAGTAACTCGCGTTTGTTGATTTGCTTCACTCAATTCGTGAGGTACCCACCTTTCAAGCTTTTTCACCTTACCATTTTGCTTCAAGTGGATTAAAACAGTTTTATCACTAACACCGCAGCCTGCAGCTAACTCGGATGTGGTTTGGATGGATCCGCTTCCACAATAGCCTTCAATTCTTCATTATCAACTTTGGTCTCCGGCCGTCCACGGGGCTTGTTCTGCAAGTCGAAATTTCCAGAACGAAAACGTTGGAACCAAAAACGCACTGTGTTTTCTTTTGCGGCACCGTCGCCATACACATCATTAATCCTTCGAGCCGTTTCTGCAGCACTGGTGCCACGGTGGAACTCGTACTCGTAAATAACGCGATATTTCAAGTTTTTCATTTTGTAAACTGAGTCTCGCAAAGAAAAAAACAATTGAGGAAAAAACAAATGAATTATAATTTTCAAAACACAAATACATGAGTAAATAGCTGTAAAAATTTGGATTTGGAATTCCTAACCAAAGAGAAGATATTTGAGATCAAATTTGCCAGTACGGTAAAACGTCAATTTCATATGTAAGGACCTAATATTATCGATACAAAAAGTGAAGACGTGTTTCCCAACTTCTAAATGTATTCTTTAACTATATCTACTGTAAATCATATTATTTACAAACATTTCGCCTCTACGAACAATATTTCCTAGATATACTTAAATTACCCTGTCATACCTGACGGTTTATCAGGCGGGGCCTTCGGGCGACGCAAAGAAGGGTTAAAGTCGCTATGTTCCGCATTAGAATTTATTATTTGTTTAATGTGTGTATCGATCATGAAACTATTTCAATGGTGTAGTTATTCAACATTACTTAACAGAATTCTAGACTACTGGACTTGTTTTTGTCTTTCCAGTTTTTATTTAAAGTTCACCTTTTACGCATTTTACGGGTTTTTTGATTTTTTAAATTTACTTTTTTTATTAAAGTATTTAATTTTAGCTATAATTTACACCTGTATGTCTTCCAGAAACCAATAGGGATCAACAATAACTCTTAATAATAGTGTGCAATTTATACAAAGTCAGATAAACTATATATTACCCTCAAAATCAAAACATTCCACTCCACTAGTTCACCCCATATACTATATGTATACAATATAATGTGAAATAATTATATGTAAAAATGCAAAAGTACGTCATCCGAGAACAAGAGCAAAGCACTTAAATGGAAAGGTACTATGTATAACACAATTATATAATAAATGTTATTGTATTTTTTGTAAATAAATTGAAAATAAAAAAATATATTTTAATTTTTGCAAAATGTATTTATATATATTTTCATGTTTCAATTAAGATAAAAAAGATAATAAAAACTTATTTCATTTTATAACTACAAGTATTCGGTACATAATTATTATTCAACGCTACCTGATATTTATATTTTTATATGTATATTTTAAATTCATTGAAGAAAACCCATATTTACATTGGTTTTCAGTCTAAATTATGAGATAGTTTTTTAGTCAAACTTTTTTTTGTTGGATTTTGTCACGGTCCCTGGGTTATTTTCCGGATCCAGTGCACTGTTACTTATTATATGGAAATAAAAAACGAATGATAAAAATAGCTTACACCCCGTACCCCGAGTGTAACGTTGGGTTTTCACACTCCCGAGCATGCCTGCAGATCGGACGCGGCGCGCCAAACGGCACGGCACGATGGAGTTTCGATCGTTTGGAATTCCATCGTGGCGCGCCAGTCTAATTGAACTGCATGGGTATCGACATTCACGAGCGCATTTTGGAGTGATGGCGCGCCATTTGGAACGATGGCACGCCCGTGAATGGGGGGGCCTTAAGACAAGCTCCTTTCCAAAAAAAATACCATTTTTTGAGTCAAGAATGTCATATTTTTGTACATCATTAGTTCTACTGTAGTACAATTCATTAAGGTACTGATACACATGCTCATTAGTGAGAATGTGCAGTATTGAGATTTTTGAGCTATTGCCATTTAGTAGCATGTGTGTACACTGTGTACGCACATTGAGCATACTCATTACTAGCACGCTGAAAAATCAACCGCCGGTTGATTTATGAGCATGCTCATTTGACTTGCGGGTGGAAGGGGTATCTTTTGAGCATGTGTGAACAGGCTTGCTTAGGACCGTGCTAATGTTATTCGCGGCTAATATCGATTATCGATGCGATCTATTTAATCCGCGACAGATGAAACAAATATGGTGCGTTGGTAGATGGCAAAACATTAGGTACTTTTCGTGACTTATTATAGTAATCACGAATGTCTGTGGAATAATCGGTCACCGCTATATAAAAATAATATAATAGCAAGAAATAATGTTTATAAAACTTTGATAAAAGACATGAATGATTTAAATCTTACAATAAAAATTATAAAAACTGTAATCAAAAATGTGCAGATGGAAACGCGGGAAATGTTTTGATTTATTGGTTCACTTGAATTTCTTATTTCAGTTTGCAAAGTTTCCATTTTGAACAAGGATGTCCCTGTTCTATGACAAAAACATGCCGGTAATAAGCTTGTGTATTTGATTGTTAGCTTTGAGCATACTCATTAATTTTTTTTAATCGTTGTAATGTACATATTTGGCTAATAAGTTTGCCGACCACTGTCCTATATCAACGAAAACATTAAGAAACAACAAAACGACCAGAAGTTATTCCCGGTACCGCTTTAGATAGGGATGTCATTACCACGAACACTCACAGCGCGCTAAGCTGTGACGTCACGAAAACGCTTCGCCTCACTAAAGATGAACCACGGATAAGCCAACCGGAATGACAATCAGCTGACACGTGATAACAATTATGCGACTCATCAAAGCGACACGCGTTCAATTTGAGTATATCCCATTACACTAATAAATACACTATAATATAGGTTTATGCAAAGCGGTCGTGTTTTATTAAGGAGTCATACCATCCTGGGAGCCTAAAATTTTGTGTTTTTTTACAAGGATGCGATTGATTATTAAAAAAAAATTTCGGCACTTGTTTAAGTAATAAATATTATTATTTTATAAGAAAAATAGCTGTAACCCGTCAAAAATGACTATATTTTTACATGTCGGTTCCTAAAAAATAAGTATTTATTTATTTTATAAAAAAAATCTCAAAAAAAGACTAAAAAAAGGTTACGAATGTTACGCGAAGTTACGGGAACAGACAGACAGACAACGAAATTATTATAATTAGGATAATGAAATATGAAATTCACTGCGTGTTTTAATTATTCTGTGAATATACCGGATAGATTATTTGTTTTAACCTTTAAAGTTAGGTTGCGGTGACAGACCACATCCTTTTGTTGTTTCATTTTTTTCAATATTGGAAACAAAATTGTTTGAATTTGAAAAAATGGCCAGGGCTGCGTAGGTGCCACCATTGACTACGAAGCGACCATCACTAAAAGATTAAAATAAACTATTATCAATTAATTAGGATAAATTATAGAAATCTCACAGAGACGAAGCCATTTATATATCAGAAGCGTGGATGGAAGTCTCTTACACGATGGCTGAGGGCTTACAACCTGTATGAGCTGATTTAAGTGATCACTCTACAATGAAACGTTCACAAATTCCATCGTAAGAACATTTTTAAAAATAAAATATAGAGACTGTTCGAAGAATATGTTTTCTTCTTCTGTATGAAGGCTTGAACTTTGTGGTGACATTATTATTAAAATAAAACACAAATCACTTTGTTTTCACCACTATATTAGATTAAAAAATCTACATGTTTCGAGTACAATGTTCTCTTCCTCAGGATTATTGTGTACTAATCTTAAAAGTTGAAACAAGCCTTCAAGTTTCAACTTTTAAGATTAGTGCACAATAATCCTGAGGAAGAGAACATTGTTCTCGAAACATGTAGATTTTTTAATCTAATATAGTGGTGAAAACAAAGTAATTTGTGTTTTATTTTAAAATATAGAAGTATCACTACTAGTTACAAAAGCTGTGTATAATAACTTATTAATGAGAAAAAATCAACAGATGTCTCTAGCAGAGACCTTAGTAATATATGAAAGGTTCTAGATTCGAATTATATATAGAACTTTCAAAATTTGATAATGTGTGGATGTTCTTGCGATAGAATTGGTGAACATTGCATCGTGTAGAGTGATCACTTAAGCCAGCTCATACAATTTATAAGCCCTGAGCCAATGTATAAGAGACTTCCATTCACTTTTCTCCTACGTAAATTAGATTTAATATACAATATAATAATACATCATGGAATTATACATTTAATATATCTCTCCATTTAAGAAAGACACTCGAATTTGTATGTGTAAGCCGTGCGTACGAGGCACATTATTTCGTTGTGTCGGTGTCTATAGCCGTAAACACCTACACAACGAAACAATGTGCATCGTGCGCACGGCTTACACATACTAATTCGATTGTCTTTCTTAAATGGAAAGAGGTCTACGCAATTTTTAAACAAGATGTCTTCTGCACAACAAAA
This sequence comes from Agrypnia vestita, assembly GCA_016648135.1. Taxonomy (NCBI): domain Eukaryota; kingdom Metazoa; phylum Arthropoda; class Insecta; order Trichoptera; family Phryganeidae; genus Agrypnia; species Agrypnia vestita. The sequence goes on from JADDOH010011961.1 coordinate 65,641, forward strand.
CATTTTGTATTTATAGAATAGAAATGGCCGAAGTAAAAAAAACTTTCCAAAAAGTAACAAAAAAAAAAAAAAAAATCCGAAGCTATTACATAAATAAGATTTATTATTCGTTTATTTTACGCCGGCAATTTCGCTTTAATTTATACATATTGGTGTGCTCGCAAATATTTATATAGCAACTTCACTGACAGCACGGATACAAACTCGGACCTCATGCGGCCCAACTTAAACAGAAAACATTTTAATCAGACAAAAGTTAGCGAAAACCGAAAATTGTTTACAAACACCGTTTACGAAATATCGTTCACTTTATACATAAAGTGAACGATATTTCGTAAACAACTTGGTAGCATTGAAAAAATAAAACATCGTAATCCACATCATACTGATTTGTTTTGTTTGATTGCATACAAAAGGAGTATTAGACAGGAATGTTGTTTTTTCTAAATCAAGATATATTTTAGATGTCTCATAGGGACGAAGCTTTACTTTTATATGGGAAAGTAGGTATGGAAGTTTTTTCTGGGTGTTCATAGGGCTTACGACCTATCGTACGGCTGGCTTTATTGATTTTAAATGCTGGTTTTATAACTTTATAGCTACATTCCCATATAAAAATATAGCTTCTTCCCTTTGAGACATCTATACATCATGATTAAAGATGTTCCCCTGGGGATAAAATCCAATAATGTGTTCTTGAAAAATTTGAACATACTCAAAATAAACTGAATATTTTTCTGGTTGGAAAAAATATTGACAATATTTTTTAATATGTTCGAATTTTTAACAACACAAAAAATTACTGGATTTCGTCCCCAATGAGATCATCATTAATTAAGGTAAATTATATGTCTCTCACAGAGACGAGGCTATTTATATGGGAAAGTATATGATTACTTAAGCCAGCCAATGACAGGTCGTAAGCTCGCAAGAAAAATAAAAATATATGGAACAAACAATAAACGAGGTATTGACTTATGTTTTGACAGTTAAATTGAAATTTTAAAGCATCATAGCTGATGAAGAAAATTATGTTGAGAGCTTAAAATAGTCGCGTTGATCTATAAATTTCAAACGGTATAAGCTGTGTGAATACTATAGCGCCAGAGAAGTTTCGAGGGTTTATTCAGGTAAACAAACTTTCCGCTGTGTTAGTGTTATACCAAAAAATAATTTTTACGCCCGACAAAGCAATTCTTTTTATCACTCAGTTTACTTAAAATTCACCAACTTTACCGTCGAACTGCAATTATTTTTTATCACAATGACACTTCATTGAGTCATATGGCAATATCATTATATTACTAGATTCACTTCATAAAACAAAATACAATTTCCACATTTGAACTACTCTTGGAAAAAGACATTTCCTTTTCATTTCAAACGTTACAACATTTTAGATACCAACAAAAAGTAAATGCCGTCAACAAATCTTTAAAAAAATTACGAATGCCTGAGGAACTACGAGGAAGAATAATTGTTTCAGTGTGAATAAGAATGGCTTGAAAGCGATTGATATCTTTCATAGCGAATAATTTATTTTGTGTGTCATTACAACAATTTTTCTATTTTACTATGATATGTATATCTATCTACTTTTTAATTAAGTTGTCTTATTTTTTTTATTCCGTTTCTAACGGTAAATGAGTTATATTTCTTTTTTTCAAAACGCAGAAAATAAAGGCGCATTGCATTAGTGGGAAATCGCCAGAATATCTTACTGTAAATAATTTCTGTGAAAATAAAATCAGAAAATAAAAATATGCAGTCTATAAATATTTAAAGTAAAAACTAAAAACCCGTGAGGCATCAATAAAAAAAATAAAGATTGTACATAAAAATGTTATAATTGTTTAAGTAAATTTTCGCAATAAATTTAACTGGGATGATTGCTGAATAAACATGTTAAAATCAATAATTTTTGACAAGTATAATTCTCGCGGCCCAGTGGTGATAATTATTGACGGCTGCGTCGAGCCGATTAACGAAATGTCTCGGTATCCAGTTGTGTTGAAAACGACAAGTACCGTCGGATTAAGCTGTTAGCTGCCATCATCATTAAGCCTGGGGACCGGTAATGTTTTCACGGAAAATTGGAGGTCACGAGACATAAACTCCACGCGCATCCAAGTATTACGTACGAGATAGTGAATCATAGCAATGCTTGGTTTGGGGACAATTATGTGTGACGTTGCATTTACTATCTGAAGGGGTGATTTTTTTTATTATTTTTTTTTATTAGTGTAATATTTTATACAACGTATAGATCATGTATCATTTACATTTTTTTACCTTACTACCTTTCCAAAAAAGAGGCAAGCTCTTGTGCTTGGAGAGGGACTTACACTTTTATTTTTTTAAATGTTATATATCTCTTTGCGTACTTGTTTTGTTTTGTAATATATATATATGAACTGGCTGTTCGTACCCGGCGTTGCACGGGTTAAGGATTAAGTTGAAAATAAATCTGTGAGGGTAAACAAAGGTTCGATTCGAACGGTATAGATTTGCATCGAAAATATATCAGGGGAGGGGAAAGGGTAAAAGAATAGGGGGGAAATGTCGCCTATATTACCCGCCGAGTCCTAAAGGATAAGTTTCCAAATTTTGAGTCCGATCGGTCAAACGGTACAGATTTGCATTATAAATATGTCAGGGGGAGGGGAAGGGGTATGAGAATAGGAGGGAAATATTGCCTATGTTACCCGCCGAGTCCTAAAGAATATGTTTCCAAATTTTGAGTCCGATCGGTCAAACGGTACAGATTTGCTTAGAAAATATATCAGGGGGGGGGGAGGGGTAAAAGCATAGAGGGGATGTCGCCTACGTCACCCGCCGGGTCCTAAAGCATAAGTATGCAAAATTTAAATCGAATCGGACAATCGGTGTAGATTTGTAAAGAGAATAGACAGACAGACACTGTGTTTTATAGATATAGATTCACATAATATATCTCCTGTAATTTTTTATATATTTTTATAAATATTATTTTGTTTTTGAAATGTACATTAAAAATCTTTTTAAATAGTTGTATGTCTTTTAGCTGTTCGATTTCAGTAGGAAAATTATTTAAATAAATTATGCTTTTAAAAAACTTTAAAATTCTCAATAAATCTTTTTTTTTCTATAAAGCTCCAAGCCATGACTCATTCAAAATTTTCAAAAATTGGCTGAGTTATAGCGATTTAAATTGAATTTTTAAACAAATTATTTTTTTTTGCATTTCTCTCGAAAATCTCTTTTTCAGACTGGTGGTGGTGAGATCTCAAAAACTAGTAGGGCGATTTTGTTACAAAATTTACCCAAAACTTAATAATATATAATGTCATTATCAACGATGTAGCGTACGATTTTTATTTGTTGATAAAATTCGCTGTTTGCTTATTATAACATTTTTTTAGGAAACATTTTTAAACTGTTATCGTTTGCACAAAGAAAAATCATTTGAAATATCTAGAAATATATATCCGATACATATTCGATTTTGAAAAAACTTTTTATGTAAAATTGAGAGCCATTTGAAGAAAAAAATATATAATAAGCAGTGTATTTTATCAACAAAAAAAATCGTAGATAAATAAATCGTCACCTCCAATAACAGCGATAATGGACCACCAAGTAATTATATTAGTTAGGGTCACTCAAGAATGTGAATCATGGGAACATGAATTTTGAAACAACCTCAAGATGACGAAGAAAATCCCGTATAAACTGTTCGATATTAGGACGTCCCTTCTACTAAAACTTACCGTTATTTCCCATTTAAACATATCGTTATGTTGTATTGAGTTAATCCACAAATAAGTACCCTTTTAAGTAAAAGGCTTGTTATTTCTACTGAAAACCCATCTCTTCTTAAGCCATTTATTTCCAATATCTGCCGCAGGTAGTTGGGTGTTCGTCAGTTAACCATTAAGCAGTGATTTTCTGTAAACATCGTTACAATTTTTTAAAATTCAGACCTTAAAATTGACGTTTCTGAAAGAGCTTAAGTGGTCGATATTATCACAACTTTATGAGTATGCGTATCATGCCCCAAAAGATTTCTACCTGTTTAGGTCATTACGAAATGCACTGAATGCAAAAAACTCAATAAAAGGAAATGATTCAGAAGTCCACGATTTTTTCAATATCTTCTCAATGGCTATTGAGCTATCTAAATGGAAACCTAAAGGGGGAAACCTAACAAACCATCTTGAATTTTTCAAAAAATCTTTTTTTCTTCTTTATCTTACAGATTGAAATTCACGCTGGGCGCACGCCACTGATAATATTACGTCACGACGCGCGCCCAACGTTTAAGGAAAATACGTGATTGAAGTGGATTCAAACGTAATCTAGTAATCAATAAGCGAAAAATCTGGGCTGCGATCGCTCGACAATGCAAAACATGCGATGAGTGATAAGATGGGGAAATCTGATTTAGAGAGAATGTCAATCTTGCGATCACTTCATATTACGTGTTTGCCAACTTTTGGCAGCTACACCACGATACGACGGGTGTCTCTTAGCCAGTAGCAAAAACTTTGGAGGAGACTTCTTCATGGAACTTTGAATAGAAAATATTCTTTACATGTTTTAAACAAATTTTTAATAATCATTTAGAAAAGACATATAGAAAAATCAAATTAACGAAAAAATATTTTAGTTGCTATCGGGATTCGAACCATCGGATATCCATTCTATCGGGGGAAGGCGCGTTAACGAAAGTTAACTTACCAAGCTGCCGTAGCGAAATTGGACAACGCGCCATCCCCGGACAGAGTGGAGATCCGTTGGTTCGAATTCCGGTAGCAGCTAAAATATTTTTTCATTAATTTGATTTTTCTGTATGTCTTTTCTAATTGATTAATAATAATTTGTTTAATAATTCACATAACTTTTTTCTGAAATTGCAACTTTGCAATAATAATGTGTTTTCTTCAATACGTATATATTTACATTTTTTTTTACTTATTTTCAGTAAAACGTTGAACTTTCACTGCAGTAACTTGTACGGAATATTAAAAATTTATTCGCTTTAATACAAGGACTTAAGCTACATGGTTTTACGTTTTGTAGACCTACGAAATCTACTAAATAGTTTTCTGGGACAACCTACGTCCTTAACCATACCGTATACGTATAGAAAATAACTGCACAAGATATAAGCATAGAACATAACTGCACGCAGACATCGAGCTCGATAGACCTGTATTGCTCCACGGCTAGGAAAGGGTTAAGACCTGTTCGGTCGACGAACCTAATTGCACAACTTATATTTTATCAAATCGATTTAGCGGTCACGAGACACCGTGGTTATTCGTGGTAAATTGCTTCGTATGTTAAGAAAATAATATACTTTTTTGATTTCATAAAATATTGAGAAATTTTGATAAAACTTATTTACTGTATTGATACGAGCGTTGTTGAAATCCATGCGTGTATAGCGATTGGAAATATTTTAAGAATTCTGTATGGAAATATGAGGCAATAAATGTGGGATATAAAAACAAAGACAACAATATCCAAAAAAAATAAAAATATTTTGAATGCGATTACTGAGGATTACTAATTTAAAATGTACTAAATTCTAGATTTTATGTATTCATCCCTTCCAGAATCACGTTTCTTATAAAATCCCTAATTCAGTACATTATAAATTAGTAATACTTGATGACTGCATTCATTTTTTTTGGATATTGCCGCCTTTGCTTTAATACCACACAAATCACCTCCAGAGATAGCTCAAATGAATCTTAAAATAATTTCTATTTCGCACATCGCGCAGAAAAGGGTTGTAAGCGGAATATTTATTTTACAGGAGAGTGAAAACAAAAATAAAAAATCATTTTTAAGTATTATTACGTACCTACCGTTATAAATCGTAGTACTTTGATATTAAAAAATAATAATTTAGGAAAATTTTGTTAATCAATAAAAAATTGTACTCGATAAGAAAAACGTACGCAACAAGGAATTTTCCATTGAGGTAGTTGGTTGTAAAGATTACAAAACTGCATCACATAACAAAATGGATAAACCAGCCTGCGTTGTAAGAGATAAAACAAATTCATAATAATGATGGATGACACCCTAGCATTATCTGATTTTGTAAAAATACTGTAAATAAGGTAAAAACTATAGTTATCAACGTAACGCAAACTAGTATTTAAAATCAGTCGGGCCGAACCTACGGGCGCGAAGTACAAGAATTCAATTTTCTGACAATATAAATATACTTTTGATTATTTTCTGTTTGAATTTTTTTTACATGTCAAAGGATATCAATATAGTGCATCAGTTTCCTTTTAAATTGCCCGACAGGCGATACTCAAAAATAGCATTGGGATACCTTAATTATAAAGCAAAAAATATATAAAAAGTTTTTCCGAAGCGACAAAAACTCTTAAATGGTGCACTCTTTATTAATCAATCAACTTTATTTATTTCGGCTTTTTTCTTTCTTGCATCAATTTTCATTCAGGTATTTTCAGTTAAATAGAGGGAAATGTGAAATTAATAAAAAACAAAATTCAAATCCCTGCTTGGTAGTAAATCTAGGTATACACAGGTGTCTCGTAACTAGTAGCTAAAACTTCGGTGGAGAATTCTTCATTTAGTTTTGAATAGAAAATTTTCTTTATACTTTGGGTGAAATGTCAACTGTTGAGGAGATAAGTGACATCAAAGTTTGCATTTTTTCAATATTTATGACTTTTCAAATTCCCTTTTAGGCACCATTTTGTAAATAAACTAATTAACATTTTGTTTTAACTACACTTAAATTTTATTGTAAAAATTCAACACGTTCCGGTAGCGATACTCTCTTTTTCAGGACAAAAAATATTAAATACTAAAATTAATTTTCATGTGTATGATTAGATTAGTTATGGGGGAGGGAGTGAAAACGGGGCGTAGTTACAAATTAAGAATAAAATAATTACAGTGGAAACTGGTTTAAGAGAGGGCTAACACTTATTTGAATATTTATAATATTTAAGCTTATATTAATATTTTTGTAGCGTTTATAAGAACAGTACATATCCTAATTATATGACCAAAAGATTACTTAAATGCATACGAGACGTGTAACAACAGGAAAATTGCGTTTATTCAAGGATAAGTGGACAATAATATTCCTCTCTTAACAAATAAATATGTTAAAAAGATTTCCTATCACGGAAAATCCCAGTGAGGAATATACAATACCTTTATAAAATAAAGCATAATAATATGTTGCTACTAGCTGAAAGCAATCAAACGACGCATTGCATTAATTTATTAATCAATCAAATGTATATGTCAAGGTTGAAAACAAAATTTATTATGGAAAAGAGGGAAGTGGTCTCCCAATTTAGCAATTAGCACATATAAATAATATTCTCAAAATGATTAATTTAAACACGTTAAGTACTCTTTCGGCGCTGTGACGGGGAAGACAAGTTAAACATGTAAAACTTTCACGGCCAAAGAACGACAAAGTCTATTCTTATTAGTTTGTGGTAATATTGTCCACAATTATACTATTGTAAAAAAATAATATTGATTGTATTATTTGTATGTATCTATCTACTTGTATGATTTGATTAATTACACCTACAAAAGAAAAAAACTTTCGGAAAAACCTTTCCATCGTCAGGGTGTTATATATAATATGTCTAAATATCAAAATGAATAATGTCTTTTGTTTTTCTAAATTATTTGAAAAAATATTTTCAAATATTATTGCTGAAGTTCTTGATTACTCACAATTATTGGAAAAAATTTTAGAATTGGGCTAGTAGTTAAATTTTATTGATTATTAATAAACAATTACACGCTTCATTAATTTCTAATGATTCTAAATTATTCAATTTCAGATCAAAATTATTTATGCGTAAAATAGAAAGTCCCAAATTTTTATCAAAGCAGTGGTCATTTTCTAATAAATGATTTGAAAATTCAGAAAAACCATGATTATTCAGACGACTCAAATGCTCTTTAACTCTTACAATGAAATTTCGACCGGTTTTTCCAATATAAAATGCTTTTATATAAAATATTATATAAAAAAAAAAATCCCGGCGGGTAACATAGGCAACATTTACCCCCTATTCTCTTACATATTTTCGACTCAAATCTGTACCGTTTGGCCGATCGGACTCAAAATTTGGAAACTTATTCTTAAGGACTCGGCGGGTAACATATGCGACAATTCCCCTCTATTCTTTTAACCCTTTCCCTCCGCTGATACATTATGATCGGATTCAAAATTTGGAAACTTATTCTTAAGGACTCGGCGGGTAACATGTGCGACATTTCCCCCTATTTTAACCTTTCCCCTCCCCTGACATATTTTTGATGCAAATCTGTAGTTTTTACGATCGGACTCAAAATTTGGAAACTTATTCTTTAGGACCCGGCGGGTAACATATGCGACATTTCCCCCTATTATTTTACCCCTTCCCTTCCCCCTGATATATTTCCAATGCAAATTTGTACCGTTCGACCAATCGGGTAACAAAAGTGACATTTCCTCCCTCCCCTTTTACCTTTTACCCTCCATCTGATATATTTTAGACGAAAATTTTAGAAAAAAACGTACCATTCGACCAATCAGACTCAAATTTTGGAAAATTATTCTTTAGGACACAGGCGAAATTTCTCCCTATTATTTTACCCCTTCCCCTTTCCCTGATATATATTTCATGAAAATCTGTACCGTTCGACCGATCGGACTCAAAATTTGCAAAATTATTCTTTAGGACCCGGTGGTTAAAATTGGCGACATTCCCCCCTATTCTTTTACCCTTTCCCTTCCCCCTGATATATTTTCGTTGCAAATCTGTACCGTACGAATCGAAACTTTGTTTACCCTCACAAATTTATTTTAAACTTAATCCTTAACAGCTAGTTTTACCATAAAATAGGACAATCAGGTGAATGTTTTACTTCTAGACCAATGAGCACGTGAATAGATCGAAATGAGAAATAGTGTCGTCTGTACCGGTAACCACATAAATTTAAATATTTTATCTTTGTTTTTACTTAAACACCTGTAATACTAGTTTTTTTGTTGTTTCGAACCACACAAAAAAAGACAAAGACACCAATGAAGCCGTAGACTGGCGTACGTTATTCAGTGCGACCTTGACCTTGGAGCGAAATACAGGGTGTCTCATAGATAGTGGCAAAAACTTTACAGGTGGATTCCTGCCTTGATAATGAATCAAAAATGTTCAAGCAACCACGGCCTAAATATCAATAGTTATGGAGATATGTAATATCAAAGTTTGCATTTTTTTTCAATATTTCTGACTTATTTCTTGCAAAAAGTTTTACTATAATTACGATAACTTATAATCATTATAACTTTCACTAACCTTCCAATAACATTGCAACCCCTTGCAATAAACCCTTTTTATAGGAACGCCTTCAAATACCGAAAAAAATAATAAATTTAACTCAATTCTAGGAATTCTAAAGAATACATGCGTAAAACACCTTATCAGTTGACGATACCAATCATCGGTACAATCGAACATCAATAACACAATCAATTAACACAATCACAATAATCAGACATCGCGTATTTTTAATTTTATTTGTTGGGCGATTTTAATGTATTTTTCCAAACTACTATTTTGACAATGTACTAATCAGAACACATTATTCATTCAGGCACAAAAAAAATATTGTTAATTTGGCAAGCGATGTTTGCCTCCGAATCAAAAAATTCCACCCTCATAACTACCGCGGTCCAATGGCTGAGAGGAGATGTTCAGACCTTTTTGTACGAAGCAATTAAATTGCCAACGAAGCGTGGAAAAGACTTCTAAATGCTAATTGATTACAGAATTTACTGACTCACAAGTATTGGCGACTGGAGCCAAAGCGCTGCCTGTGTACAAAATGAGTAAGAAAATGTAACAATGAGGCTAGAAATTCGGCCTTCGTTTTGCATTCCACGTTCAATGTAGCTGTGACGTCACTCCTGACATCGGGCTGTATACAAACTCTTGGTCGCCTTCAGTTAATAAAGGGTGTCCCATAGCTAGTAGCAAAAAAATCACAGGTGGATTCCTGCCTTGATAATGAGTCGAAAATGTTCAAGCAATCAGAGATATGCAATTGCAAGCTTGCATTTTTTTTTCAATATTTCTGACTTATTTTTTGGAAAAAGTTATATAATATATAATATTCAACTTTAAATTGAGATCAAATCAGGCTTCACGTTAATTGAGGCACAGATGAATCAACTTACAGACATCTTTAAATACAACAAAAAATATGTCCAAGCGGCCGAAATGAAGTACTCGAGAGGCAGGAATTACGAAATGGCATCGAATAAGAAACTCGACGATCTAAACATTGAACCAACGCTACTCTTCACAGAAAAATCGCGACTGAGGTTGCTCGGGCACGTGTGAGAATGTCTGATGAGCGACTTCCTAGGAAAATACTGAGTGCGATTCCTGAGGGAAGACGTCCGGTGGGCCGCCCCAGACACAGTAGGGCGAGGCAACTCCAGAAACTGTGTGAGGAAAGAATGGGAGTACAATGGACGGAGGCCGCACAATAAGCGCGAGACAGGGACGAATGGAGGCGACTTGTCGATGCAATGTCCCCGACCCGAATAATACAGGGGAAAGAAGATGAGATGAGAAGTACTCAGTATTTGTGCAACAATTTCCGCATATACAAGAGATAGATGTGTAACGACAGTGCGTTGCGGACTGTGTGAGGGGCGGCAAAATGACGTCTAGACTGTATAGTGAAGGTACTGAGGAGCACAGTGGGCTTGGTTAAAAAATTGAAATATGCAATATCAAAATTTGCATTTTTTTTCAATATTACTGACTTATTTTTGCAAAAAGTTGAACTATCATTACAGTAACTTATATCGATTATGAAAAATTCATTTGTCAATACAACTTAAATAAAATGAAAAAAACCTTATAAAAAATAACTTTTTAAAATTTTTGCAAGGTTTTTATCATTTTATTCGACTTGTATTAAAGCGAATGAATTTTTCATAATCGACATAAGTTACTGTAATGATAGTTCAACCTTTTGCAAAAAATAAGTAAGAAATATTAAAAAAAAAAATGCAAATTTTGATATTGCAAATCTCCAGAACTATGATATTAGGCCATGTTTGTCTGAACATTTAAGACATTAAGACTTTAAGACTCATAACATAGTCAGGAATCTGCTTGCCAAGTTTCTGCTGCTAGCTCTGGTAAACCTGAATATCGTCGATTCCTTGAAGTGGCGGGTCTGTCACACCCCGAGGGTTAAAAAAAATCACGAGATCAGTCCGGTCTCGAGACATGAGAGATAACCGGCGAGTCAGCTGAGATAATCTAATCTAAAGCCCCGTGTACACAATACTATCTAACACTGATACGGCTGTCGATCGTTCGCGTGAGGCTACTCCATTGTCTCCCCTCCAACTAATATGTCGTTTCTTGATCGCAGCAATCAAACTTGTAATAATTAAATAGAAACACCGCCAGTAAAAATAGCAGAATTTACCCTGAAATTAGTAAAACTAATATTATTGATTTGTATGGGAGACGTCATCAATCAATAATGTTTATTTATATTACGACATTCGAGTTCGGAGGATTTTGGCAGATAACAGGCAATAGTCGTTTAAAAAATGTGAACGTAAAACTTTAAAATATAATGTAATAACTTTAAACAAACATTAGGTAATATTGTTAAGTAGTGGCCCGAATAAAATATATAAAATTCAGATTTGTATATATAATGCAAACGTAAATGAAACGATTATTTATAGAGCGTCAATGCATCTATCTGGCGGAATAAATGTCTGGCAATGATTAATATGAGTGTACTAGCTGTGACCCGTCAAAAACGACGGTACTTTTACATGCCGGTTCCCAAATAATAAGTATTTATTTATTTATAGCCGACATCCATGAAAGAGTAATAACGACTTTGAATCGAAATATTTGAATATTTTTTTAAATATTTCTCCTGCCGGCAGTTAATGGTACTATACCTAACCCTGGCAATTGTGCTGGGCGGAACACGAAATGGTTCGCGTCTTTGATGAGCCTATGTATATATTTAAGTGTAGTATCTTTTTGTTGGTCCACGAAGAGGCGGCGGTAGCAACATGCATTAAGTGACCGGCTCGGGTTTGCTGGCCCGGGGCTCAAGCCCCATCTCCGGCTATTTAATATGTTTTTTTAGCGGTGAATTCGAACGAAATTGGATGGACAGACAGATGGACACATAACGAAATTATTATGTTTGATAGTACTGTCCCACTAAACATATTAAAAAATCGGGTTTGTTATTTTTACCTTTTACTTATACATTTTTCGGACTTGCATTACCTACATGTTTTCTGCCAAAATATCTCGAACTCAAATGCCATTATTTCCAAACCTTACCTACTGTAGTGTAGATCTACAAAAAACACATTTTAAGTGAAGTTATTGTTACTATATTATTGACTGGCTTACACGTACGGCTTCGCACGCGTAGATTTTTAGTAACTTTTAGTCATATTTTATCAATTTGTGTACAAATCCTAATATGTGTAATCAATAATCAGCAATAATTTTTTAAAAATAATTAAAACCAAAAAACAAAAGACATCTTTAATTTTTCATATTTTGACATTTATGAAACACCCTGACGATTGAAAGGTTTTTCCGAAACATGGAGGTGTAATTTATGTATATTCATAAAGTTTTAAAAAGTAAAGTAGATAAAAACAAATAATAAAATTAATTTTTTAAAATGTCAATCTACAAAGTTGCTCAACCGATTGAAAAAAAAAGTCTAACATTAACTACATGAAAACAATTAATAAGGCGTGTTGCAACAATGTGTTGAAACGTTGTGGATTGTGTAGAATGGTTAGAAATTATATGCAAGTGGCAAAGAGGCATAGAAATAATGCAGAAAGTTTTTTTCACAACAATTTATTAAAAGCAAAAAAACACAAAGATACATATTATGCAGTAGGCATATAAAAGAACACACAGAATATAAAAGAAAATTGACATAGGCCTTCAGATCTCTAGCACGGTCACTATACAAGGTTATGGTGGGATTTTCGGTGATCCCAGTTCATAGATTCGGCGAAGGCACTTGCCGGAAAAAGCTCGGGAGCGAGAACGATGGCGGAGAGACGTCTCAGAGATGAGCACTCGACGAGACTCGAGCTTCAGGTAAGCTCGGCTTGAAACCGACACGGTCCAGCAGGAAAACAGGCGAGGACTGATAGAGCCTTCCGAACATTTAGACATATCTGTGAATAATTCCGAACATTTAGACATATCTGTGAAACCAGTACAAGGCTTTTATACTCTTTCGGCGGCGGTGGGTATGCATTAGAAAAGCGAGTGAACAATTGTTTAATTACTATCGCTTGGGTCTCCGGCAGGGAAATTCACCGAAAATGTGGCCCTTTGGGAAGCCCGGCATATTTGGAGCCGTGCGGCCGGGTTTAATAACTTCCGAGAAATAGCCACAGGTACGGGATTTTTATTCACCTGCAGGTGCGTGTATCAGTATTGATGCTCAAAATTGAAAAATATACTTAGAAGTTATCTTCTATATTTGCAAAAGTAGGCTAATCAGCCTAGATGAATCCACAACTCTTCCGCGGCAGTAACACACGTCCACCTAGTAGAGGTGAGTCGTTCGCGAACGAACGGGTCTTAATGAGCGGGTCGGATATACTGAACTAGTGATGTAATTCAATCATCCCAAATCTCGATCAATCTAGTTCGAGTGAACTAGATTGCAGTCTAGTTCGCGAAATAAATATCCGAAAAATTGAGGACATATATTAGTGAATCACTGTTCTTGTTTCGTCGGCGCCATCTGGCCTCGTGTCATGATATTTGAGGAGGTAATAAATTTGGAAGTAGCAATGATATTCGTACATAAAAATGAATAATTGTCTAAAGGCGGACGCGGGCTTTTTCATTTAAATAGAAAATTAATGATCTACATAATTCTACCATCACATATGCGCGAGGCTCTGCCAATCATTAACAATTTTAAATATTTATGCTAGCAATTGCGCGGCCTCATCCAATTACCAACAAGTTATAAATATATAATATCGATTACGATAATTTCTTCCAAATTGAATAGAATTCGGCTACAACAAGCCTTAAAAAAACATCAAACACGACCCATCTCACAAAGTGAAATTATTTTATATACATGACATGCGCCACGCTATTATCTTATCTATATCCCAAGGGATCAAATAATAGACGACCTAGGCTAGGAATTATAGATGTTCTCGTTAAAGAAGATCTAGAGAAGGTTTTTCCTAGTACGTAGGTACACTTCGAATAATACGAAGTCAAATATCGCGTAGGAGTTTTGTGGAATTCTGAAATGTTTAATATTATAACTTTTTGTTATGGAGCGAGACTTCCACTTAAATTTTATCGTCGAACTTTTGCCCTCTGGGTTTAATACTCGATAAAGTGATAAAAGATATATTAAGCCATTCTACCGAAAAATATATTTAAACATCGGTTTTTGCGTACGATCAGGGACGTCTCGCGGTCATTGGCAATTATAAAAATTATGTCTAAAACAAATATTACTTAAATGACAGAAAATTTATACGTAGCATTAAAGTTATTTTCACCACGAGATATGAAGTTTTGAAATATTCAATTAACTGTCGAAAAATAACACATTTTTATAATAATATTAGGGAGTCTTCTTCAATTTGGAATAGAAAATATTCTTCACACTTTGGGTGAAATGTCAACGGTTAAGGAGATGAGCGACATCAAAGATTAATCTTTTTTCAATATTTCTTTAACACGTTGGAGATCATGAAAGTGACATATATTTAAATTTCATTCATTTTGATACAAGTCAAATAAAATGAGTGAAATCATGCAGAAATTCCCACTAGCCCTTTTTTATAATTTTATTTGACTTGCATCAAAGCAAATGAATTTTTAATGTTCCATAAATAATATATATCTTACTCATACAATCCAACGTTTTAGAGAAGATAAGTTAGAAATCATATGAATGTGTCGTATATACAATATACATATATTGTGCAGACCTTAACGTTGATGCTGATATTCTTGCAGACAATCTATCATCATTCACAAAGTTACTCCTACACAACATCCATTTTCTTGAACCCGAACCCACAGAACACATTTAATCGATTATTTATTTACATATTTTACATGATAACACTACATTTACACTAGCGAAGGAAAAACTACATTTCAAAATGAAGACTACAACACGCACACGTTCACCACTTTGAAGACTACAATGTGTGCGCTACATTTGTAGTAGGTACCGAAACATTACACACTTCATCTACTTCGATAAACTACATGAAGTGAACAAATTATCATACTGCAAAATTTGAAAGAGTCGGTTTATCTACATCAGTGTTTCTTAACCGTATTGAAAGAATTGCCCCCTTTACCACAGTAAAATTATCCCCCCCCCCCCCCCTAATAAAAAACGAAATTTAATTTACACTTTTCTCTTTGTATGTATGTATTTTATGCAATGAATTTCCTACCACAAAAAAAATGACGAGAAGTATAAATAAAAAAAGTTATTATTGGCTTATTTTTAATCGATGTAACATGGAAATGCTACGATGGGTAATTTTACTTCTTTCCACAGAAGAGGGCATTGATGGCGAAAACGAACCCAAAAAGCATTATACTAACATTGATCGAATATTATTTTGGCCTCACAGTCATTTTGTAGCTCAATTAAATGCTCTTTTAAATTTGGACTAACATTTTCTACGTCTGATAAAAATGGATTAATTAACCAAACTGATATCACAAGTTCCTGCAAGTCTTTGGATCGTATTATCATATCTTCGATATGGGCATCAATATCTAATATATAAAGAAAAATCTAAGATTCTACATCAACATCCCAAAAAT
>JADDOH010011962.1:0-33043 GCA_016648135.1 Agrypnia vestita
TAATAAAAAGCACCCTTTGTATGTCATTTTTCTCCAGCCATAATGAAATGGAAATGTTGTGTCAATTTACTTATATCTACCCATGTAGAGGTCCTATAAATATTAAAGAGGTCTCATTTAATTAAAAGATAAAACAATAAGGATAAATATTACGTCAAGTATGTCACCAAAAATTTAAACAGGGAGACATAATTGCTTGGTAGGACAAAATACAGAAAAAAATGTTAAATGTCTCCCACAGTTAAAGGATGAAACTGTAATTGGTCATTCGCGTATGGTTATAAATTGGTTGGTTACTGTGATTCAGCGAGCAATACTGGTACACTAGGTATAACTATTTACACAATCACTTTTGTTGTCATCTCTGGTTATATGAAAGTATGAACTTTATTATGCAGTCGCTGCAGAAACCTTCCCCGTGCGCCACGCTCAAGCAGACCGCGAGGGATGTTCCTCGCGAAATGATTTCTGATAACTGACAACGGTGGGGAAAACAACCCCTCCTCCCACCCCCATCACCTCGCCAACTTTGCGCGTGTAGTATAAAAATAATACGAGTGTGTATGTGTGCACCCGTGCTATTCGTTATTGTTATTTAAAAAAGTGCTAATTGATTGTCTGTTTCTCGAGTTAAAGATACAAAATTGTAATGAATTATTACAAGTTACAGAATGTATTTTTAATATGTATATAGTTTTCAGTGGCGTATTAATGCCGGGCCCCAGACACACACGTATTCTGTTTCCTAACCGATAAAAATCAAGTACAAATATTTGAAACCGCAAATAGGTTGAATTCTTTAATACAATGATCAATTTGAGAATAATTTCAGATAAAAATGGTGAGAATAATTTCGGATAAAATTGGTGTTTCAGATACTCGATCACTGTTATCCATTGTGACGTATAATATATTAGTGACTCATTCAAAGTTAGTGATTTGAGTTCGTCACTACTTTAGATTTGTAAACCGATCGTATAGTATTTTGTTTTATCGTTTTCTACTATAGATATTAAAGGGGTTAGAATTATGATCAAATCAAAGAAAGTATGTTTCGCTTTTTAATCTAGTTTTTTTGGAAATTGTAATTTTTTTTAACGAGCTTAAGCAGTCAGCTTTATTCTCGTATACTTGTTCAAAAAATATCTTAATTCTATTATTATGCCATACACTTGTACGCGCGCTACTGGACGAAAATTAGAAGCAGTCGTAGTCTTTTGCAATTTACTTCTCGGCTACCCCCAAAGTGCCTGTTGATTTACAGCTAGATCCGATGACCGGAAGTGGAATTTTCTCGGAACATCAGAACTCTTAGCGGGAGAAGTCAGTGTCGTGTCCACTGGACCACGAAGTCAGCCGAATTTTTTAAAATCACTTATCGTCGACTCTTTTGATGTATCTGCTTTAACAAATAGATAGGCGCCAAAGCAGCTCTTAAAGTACTTTAAAATAATAAACACATGTGATGATTTTCAAATGATATAAAGTGTAGAAATATGACGTCGGATGTGGTGGTTATCTTATTACAAACTCAATTTGGTTTCATTTTTTAAGTTTGTTTAATGTAGATATAATATTTCCGAGCTTTTTTCTTCTCTCTCCGAAACTTTCTTCTCCGACTGCCTGACTTTCTCCTTCGCCCTGTGGTATCTTGATTCAACAGTTGAAGATATTCACGATATTGTAGTCTGCGGCATACCCAATTAAAAGTTGAGTCAAGTTGGTCGTGTTTGCTGCGGGAAAAAGCTTGGCGCGTGGCGCGTGCGCCAATCTTTGCGGATTACATATTTATCTTTGACGATTATACTTTATTTTCAATCTAATAGCAATTTTTGATAGTTTTAATAAGCTGTGTACAGTAAGACCTCGTTTAGGGCTGATTCGACATTACGCGGTAGTCTAAGAAACTTAAAATTTACGCTGGTACAATTGATCCGCTTGTTCGACTTAAACGCTTGCATTCAAATTGATGTTAATTCAAGTTGATTAATATTTCTAATATTTAAAGCATTAAGCCTTTGTGGTCAGGCAATTTGACATAAACTTGGTTATGTTAGTAATTAATTCGGGGATTTTTAGTCTACCGGTTTCGAGACGTGCCCGTCTCTTCGCCAAGACAATCACTACCCTTGTATGTAAATACCACTACACACAACAACTATACTATAGTTGTGGTGTGTAGTGGTATTTAAATGCAAAGTTAGTGGTTGTCCTAATGAAGAGGCGGGTACGCATCGAAACCGGAAGACTAAAAATCTCCGATAGTGGTTATACACTAACGTAACTAACATTTTGTTAGAATCAATTAATTGCGTAATTTTGGAAGACATACATGGATGCCGTAGGAAATGTCGACGTCAGTGGCAAGAATTAACTGGTAAATGCATAAACGGAGTTTTTTAAAACAGGTGTGGCCAGAAGTATCCGAGGATTCTTAACGAGAACAACTTGTCGTAAGTCAAATTGTTAACCTAATGGAAACAGAAGTACTAAAAGAGAAGTAAAGACAGAGAGTAAAGCAAATTAAAGAAGTGCCTGTGTGAAATATCTAGTGACAATCGGTTATCGCCGATTGTTTGCTGCTAGGCCCTGCGAGCGCCTATACTGGCCGCCGCGCGGCCATTAGTGCCCACTAAGCAGATTATTTGGATGCACAATAATTATTATTTCAAGGGGAGAGTGTTGTAGGTAATAAAGAGCAACTATGGAAATATTTATAATTAAATATTAACATTACATTTATAACTAGGGAGGGAGTGGAAATTGGAATCATTAGAAGAGTTTGATTACTAGCATAGCGGCCCGATAACGTCGCGGAATATTTTCTAAATTTGAATTACTCCGTCGGTATACATAAAAGGCACTTCACTACGAATGTCGAAAATCTAAATTGACTGAATTTTTAGTTTTTAGAATTTAATCTTCGAAGCATGAAGTGTCTTATCAAAGCTCAAAACATCTGACATTTTAGAAATATATTAAATTACTGTAAGTTTAGTGTTATGTTATATGTTTTAATTCGTCTTTAATTGTTGTTATATTTTACAAAGAAAGGGAGTATAATAAAAACTTGGTTTTTATGGGTTACTTTTTTTATTATTACTTCGTTTCTTACTTTTTTACACTTATTCGCATTTTTTTTCAGTTCGCAGTTTTCAATTTGTTTTTTTTTCATTTCAGTAATAAATATTTGAATATTTTTAATGTCATTTTTTCTGTGTTTAACTAAGATTCAATGTAAAAAAAATAATTTTTATAACAGGTATCAGCGATTCCCTAGTGTAATCATCTAATTAAAGTATTATTTTCTATTTGTTTCAGGTAAGATTTTCACACTAAATCATTTCGTGAGTAAGTAAGTACCTAAAGAGTAACTACTCTTAACTACTACAGAAACTTGAGTGTGTCACCTAGACAGCACCTTTTTGAATAATGAATATATTGTTTGATTATAAATAACACTTTAAAATAATTTATGTTATCTAATACCATCCCTCACATATGTACTTATTTGCCCTGATGCATATTTCTAGAAGGTTCAACAGTTGTCTAAAATTTTCCATAACGTCCTAACAGGCGCGTGCAGTGGGAACATTGAAGCATGACTTTTTTGTAAACGTATATTTTGGAAAAAAAATGTATGCTACAGATTTTTATGATATTTCAAAATATAAATGCTATAATAACAATTGTGATGGAAATATTACGAAATATATGTAGTATTCTGATATTTTTTCCAAATAATTGGTTACGTAAAGGTCACGCTGCGATGTTTCCACTGCACGCCCCTGCGTCCTAAAGAGGTTAAAGGGATGAATGAACTAAAGATGTTTAATTTATTATTTCCAATATTATAATTTCTTCAAATATTCCGCATTTTGTAGGATTTCAGGATTTTATTTTTATTCTAGGATATTTCTTATAACTCTGAAAAATAAATTGAATCCAAGATAACACAAAGGTTTTATTTTGGCAGAAGTAGATAATTAAAAATATTGTCATGTAATATAAGACCCTAAGCATAATTAAGTTTTGTGATTGGATTTTAATTGTTGTGTAATATTGAAGGAAGTTAGAAGAAAAAAAGGGTGTGGAAATAATTGATGAATTTTAAGAGAATTTTGTGTAAAATTGATATTATTAAAAATTTTAAATAAGATTTTTTGAGGTATTTTCGTTTGTATACTCTCAGAATGAATGATTCTTTCCATTTGTTCGAGAATAATTTAATTCGACATTAATATTCTAATTATATGTATAGTAATTCGATAACAGTAGGTATCCTTCCTACCAACTATTATTATAAATTTTGAAATATTATATTTTTCTTGTTATTGAAAACCAATTTATTCTATGCCACGTAACCATAACCATAACTGCCGATTAGGCAGTCAATCTCTGCTTACCAAAATGTACGCTAATTTTGCTGTATAATATTTACTCGTAAGAGTAGGTAACTCACGTAATATAACTTACTGATGTAATTTATAAAATATTCATTTCATTTAGTATAAAAGCTATTTCATTTACTATTTAGTATTTCAGATACTATCTTTGCATCCTTAAGTTATAAATTAATTAAAATATTTTTTTGTTTTGATTATCAAATGGCTACATTGTAGCGTAGTGATTTTTTAATCGGATAAACCATTTGTCAAAGACAATCGTTTAACATTTTTCAAGTTTTTTATTCAAATTGCTACATTTTAGATATTTAATTTTTATAAGTACATTATCTTTTTTCTGTCTCGAAAAACGTGTATCCGGGAATGTTGCATGTCAGTCACGCACGAGGAGCTCCACGGAAATAGACATGACGCGGCCATTTTTTATTATTATTTTTTTAATTTTACAATAAAATAATATCAAAATATTTACCTTAATGAGTGGCAATAAAAAAATGAATCATAAAATTCTATTTATTTTTTTCTTCTCGTGGTTGTGTAACCCATTAATAATAATAATAACAATGTTGACTGTCCTAAATTATTAAATAGACTAAAATTCCATGTTCCCTGTAGGTCTCGTAGACACAACCCAGTCTTTCACATTGATTTTACCTCATCCAACTATCGTCGTAATTCATATTTCTTGAGGGTATGCGATGCATTCAATAAACTGATAC
Source organism: Agrypnia vestita (assembly GCA_016648135.1). Lineage (NCBI taxonomy): Eukaryota > Metazoa > Arthropoda > Insecta > Trichoptera > Phryganeidae > Agrypnia > Agrypnia vestita. Next base: position 5,126 of record JADDOH010011962.1, read on the forward strand.
GATTATTGGACATTGATCTGTTCGAGTGCAGCCACACAAGATTAAGAAAAATTGGAGTGCAGAATTTTTTTCTACTTAATAATTAAGTCTCTTTTTTTCTTGTTCATTCTTTTTGTATTATTCCTAACATGTTTAAATTTTTTATTCTTTCTTGTTATATGATTCTTAACCTTGCCTAAGTTCATTTCATAACATATTTATCATTACTAACATATTTCTAAATGTGGAGGCTTGTAATTGGCCATCTATCAAAATGTTTTATGCTTCTCTGTTGTGCTGTTGGTCTTCCATGAATATTAAATAAATAAATTTTTAAAAATACTTAAAATTTTTAAACATAGCTAATATTTAGCTATGAAAGGGTATCCCGGTGGTCTACCGGGACAGAGTCCTGCGCCACCGCAAGATCAAACGAGCCGTCAAATTGGCGCCCGGCCTGACCACCCGGCTGGTGGTCCTCGGCCAGCATCCTCCGGTCCAGCGGTCCAGCGGTCCAGCTCCCGGCTGATGCGATTACTCCCGTTATCGCTGTGCAATGAACCCACGCCGCGTGTGAACACCTTCCCGCCCTGTGTGTGTGGGCGCCCTGACGTCACCGCACCCCTGGATACGCCCACGTCACTTTCCGCCCCATCCCCGCGCCCGGATCGCAGCCGATGCGCGGCATAATTTGATCCGGGCACGCTCGCAAACGAGATTACCGGCTGATCGCATTTCGGATAAGCGCGCTGGTTTACGCGAAAAATTGCATAATGCGTTTATTTTGCGAGCTAATGAGATTACGGCGGGATGTTTCAAACTGTATAAACAGCTTCACGCCGGGACCCGGGTCCGATCGATCAATACCACACGCGCAATACTAATCAATATATATATATATATGAATATGAAAATTTTTTTTTTTTAGGTCGCCAAATGTTACTTTGGAGAAAATATCGTCATTTATCGTAAATACTTCATTTCATTACTTCACTTCATTAATATTACAATTACTTCACTTCATTTACTTCACTTCAATTACTTCACTTCAATTACTTCACTTCACTTCACTTCATTTACTTCACTTCATTTCGTAGTACTACAATTGATTCACTTCAAGTAGTTTTTACTACAATTGTAGTGTACACTTTGTAGTCTTCAAACTGGTGAACGTGTGTGTGTTGTAGTCTTTAGTTTTTCCCTTCGCTACTATGTTACCTCTCGAGTTCAGAGTTCAACGCCCGCGCAAAGATTGTCCTGATCCTCGGAGGCTTACTTCCGGTGTGATATTTCCATCCAGTCTCGGCAGGTTCTCCAAGGTCATGCACTCCCGTATTACGGCTAGCGGAAAAATGTACGTTAGAGTGCTACCAGTATAAATTGGCGTGCGAGGGAGAGCGTCACTGTCGCGAAACAGAAGTTGCCAGGGTGTAAATTTATTACACAATACATAATATACAGAGTGTCCGGTGAACAGTGTCGGAGCCTTTAATAGAAATTTGGTCGGGCAACACTAAAGAAACAAACCAGTAATGGCGGCCGCTCTGTCTAGAGTCCTGTCCAACGGTAATATTAGTCCATAATTTGCTTTTTCAGCAAAACTTTAATACATGACATGTGTATATTGGAAATAAAGATGTCGCAAAACTGCTTGTTTTGGACGTCTAGGCCACTATGATTCCAGTGTTCACTAAGACAACCGTACTAAAGATGTCTTCTTGCACAACTCTGGGGCAGTCCAAACCGCCTTCAAGATTTTATTGATTCCCGTCCGAATGATTTTTTTGGTAAAGGGATCGATGAACTACCTATGAGATGGCAAAAGTGCATAGATAGCAATGGTACATACTTTGATTAAATAAATATATTATAATAAAAAAAATCGGCTTTATGTTCCTCCCATACTAAACGTCAATTTCATATGTAAGGACCTAATATAATAGTTCGCTTTTATGTCTGCACGAGTGGTATCACCCGCATACTCAGGTTGCACTGGTTTTTTACAGACAAATCCGTCATTTTTCGATCGCTAGCCTCCATAAGAATAATACTAATACATTGTACAGTTATTTTATTGTAATTTTTAGTATGCAGATTATTAACAGACCGTCGATGACTCTGGTGGATAGTTCTAGTGTAACATTAAAGTAGGTACAACATAAAAACAGAGTTGTTCCATGTACAAAATGACCACACAACGTACTTGTTCGCCGTATACGTTACGGCGCGTGGATTCCGAGGTAAACGAAATCTAATCAAGTGACATTGCAATCCAACCCCCTTTTGACATTTTACTCAATCTTACCATTCCTAGAATACGTACACTCGCACATCTTTCACATGTTGCCCACGCACGTATGAGACTTCGTCTCACGTCTTCGAGATTTGGCGTGTCTTTATAAAAAAAACTAACTTTTATTAAGTGAGTAAAGCCTCAAAATACGAGAATAAATAGAATATACTGTTTAAAATTATCTTTTTATATAAATAATAAGCGTTTTAAAATCAACAAAAAACGTAAAAATTTCTTGCAAATATAAAACATAACTTTATTAATATTGAATATTTCTTGATTTCCTTAGTAAAATTCTAGATAATTAAGTACACTTTATACGTATAAAAAACATATTATGCTTACATATAAATATTCATAAAAAAATTGCGCCGCCTAGGACACTAAAAACGATTTTTTGATCGCGGCCTGTCGATTAATGCTTATAATTTATTAATTATTATAAATAATGTCCAGTTTATTACTTTTATATAATAACAAACGTTCTATCTAAGTTATTGCCCTAAAAAAATGCTGTCTAGAGTGTACATTCTGATATAAATGAATAATAAAAATCCACATTTTCGTAAAGAAACGCCGAAATATGCATTTGCAGTGAATGTGCCGCCTTAACTATGTAGGTACTTTTCGCGGCTCTATCGGTAGTCCCATAAATACCTGTGTGCTACAAGGGTGCGTTTAATGTATGAAACATTTTTCATACCAAACCTCCACAACCACCCTATTGTACGAGTATCTACAGTCAAGTGCAACTTAAATGAAATGATTAAAACCTTGTAAAACAAATATTATTTATCGAAAGTATTATCTTCTTGTCAGCCGGAGAATGTAAAAAAACTATTTTCAATTTTTGCAAGGTTTTTATCATTTTTTCGTCTCGTATTAAAGTGAATGAATTTTTCATAATCGATATAAATATATCTATAGTCACGTGCAACTTAAATAAATTGATTAAAACCTTGCAAAAAAAAACATTTGTCGAAAGTATTATGTTTTTGTCACTCAACCGGAGAATGTATAAAAAAAACTATTTTCAAGGTTTTTATCATTTTTTCGACTTTATTAAAGTGAATGAATTTTTCATAATCGATATAAATATATTACGTAATAATTCAACTTTTTGCCAAAAAAAAAGTTAGAAATATTAAAAAAGAAAAATTTTAGTATTGCATTACAATTGATATGTTGTGTTGTTCGAACATTTTTGAACAATGGTTGTTTTAACATTTTCGACTCACTATCAAAACAGGAATCCATCTGTTAAGTTTATTCTACTAACTTAATGAGACACCTGTATAGTCAGGTGCGACTGCCCTAATATAGAGGAGTTTTAATTTTTTTATTTCGTCCGTCTATCCGTAATTTTTTTTCAACAGGCCAAGAGGCCCAATTACAGAAACACATTACTAAACACACAGGCTTGAGTAAATCACATAGATTAATTGTGACCTCACCGGCAATCGAACCCGAAACACTCGGTGTGAGAAGCCAGTATCATACTGGGCTACGAGAGCCGCCTTGAGTGAGTTGAGTGCAGTTGAGTGATTAAAATTCCAACAGCTGTATTTTACGGTCGTTGGACATTTTTAACTGTAACTGGTTGCGGATATTTTATACGAACATGTTGGAGCAATTAAAAACAACAACTCCAATATATCGGAAATCTGCGAACATGCATCCAAAGGGAATCTCTGTCACTTCATCAGATTTGACAAGACAAAAATCTTATCAACAGAACCGCACCTTATACCCAGATTAGTGAGGGAGTCCATTGAAATATACAAACATCCCAATTTCAATGAGATGACAGTTACAAACTATCAAGTAATTGGCGCCCTGTTCTTACGACATTGATTCAATCTTTGAAAGACGTTTCAGTAAAGTCCACCGACGTAACTAGAATATATTGCACACTGGCGACCTCTATCGTAGAAGAAGTGAACACTCCACAACAAAGTGCATATAATTTACGCCCTCGGAAGCAGTAATCAGTCCGCCCTCTACCTCCGCGGGTAAAGGTCGTCCTCGTATAGAATATCCGCAACCAGTTACAGTTAAAGCTGTATTTTGATCGCTAGATATCCGCAAGAAATGTTGTTTATAACAACATTAAAAATAGTGGGCGTAGGAGTATGTATGTTGGCCCCGGGCTCGCTCCAGCAACATTATTTATAGTTACGCGCCCCTGGCCCTGGGGTGGTTGGCGGGGGAGAGCAGGGGGTGATCCGACGGGAATAATTTGGTTATACAGTTTCCGCATCCGCCGCCCGCGTCACTTCAGATTTTTGGCGCGAAAATAGGCTAAACTTTCTACGCAGCTGTCTCGGCGGGGGCAGCTTTTGATGTAACTAGTCAGTAAGGTTTTATTAATTTCAAGGAACTAACAAACTTTGTACAAATCAAATTGCAATTTCACTCAAAGTTTGTCAGATTTTTTATAAATAATAATTGAAAAAAGTAATAAAGTAAATGCTCCGCATAATTTCAGGATTATTGATCATACTGCGCAATAATAGATAAAAATAGGTAATCAATTACGCTTTCCTTCTAATTTCTAAACTAATGTCTGTATCCCAGACAATATCACTGGAAGACGGCTCACACTGCGGTCAGCTGAATCGGAGGCACTCTGCAGGCTGGTAGTACCAAGGAGACCTGGAGCCACCAAGTTTGCGGAACGTGCTTTCAGGTATGCGGGCCCAGCTATGTGGAATCAGCTGCCTCCAGTGCTGCGATCTATGAAGAACCAGGAACACTTCAAGAAGAACCTAAAAATTCATTTTTTCGGGATGTCGCACCTGTAAAGCGCCCTTGAAGCGTCTCTTACGCAAAAATGGCTCTATATAAATTAACATAAACATAAACATAATGTAACCGTGCATACCCTGGACAAACTCGGTTCGTAGAGTCCAGGATACTGCCCGTACTCTTTCATATAGAGATATCTCATAAGCTTAATTTCTACTTTCTTTACCATAAGAGAGTACTTAGGCTCATGTTTCTCCCAAATCATCAAGCCGCCTTCTACTTCGCACCAAGGAGTTGTAAAGAGTTCCCAGAATAGGGGTGTTTTCGAAAACTTTGGCAGTACACAGAACAAATCCTAGCATTATCACTTACCGCCTCTTTGTGGTCGTGAAATGTTAGTGTGGTTACAATCCTTGACAATCAACTTTCGCGTCAGATTTTAGTCGTTCATTTGTAGAGATAGAATAAAGTTTTTTGGTCTCTAGTGAATGGTGCAAATATTAAATATAAGTTTGTTTTACCTTCCCCATTCATATATATTTGATATTTATGCTTTGAGAAGATGAAAATCTTCCATGGCTACCTTTAAGAAGAGCTTTAAGTCATCCGCAAATAACAGAAAGCGCGAGAATAGAATTACATTTTTAATTTTATGAATGAAAATAGAAAACAACATTGACCCAGGTCAGAGCCTTGTGGGACACCAGAGAATTTATAAAAACACTCCGACGCGTAGTGACCAATTGGTTTCTATTTCGGAGCTAGCTTGCGATTAATTTTAACATACCGTCCGAGAAACCGGTCTCGCACACCCTTTTAATAATGGTTGACTTTATCAAAGGCCTTGGCGAAATCATTTAATGAACAATCTAGCTGATATCCCGCATCCAGTGCTTCCGTTTCGTAATTCGTGAAAGCTTTGTATCAACCGAGCGGCCTTTCCTGAATCCACGCTGTTCACCAAGACGCACTAGAAGTGATAACAACTCTGTACTATCCTTTACACGTCTTGAGATGGTTAGTCAAGTCTCATCCGCGTATAAGCACACAAGACTTGTCATTCTAGAAAACCACAGAAAATGCAGATAGTCGAACGGTGGCTTTAGGTAGAGATAATATGATACTTGCATCTCTTCCTTCCTTCCTGGGTTTCAATCCGTGGGATTGGTTTGCAGCAAAGCACATCTCCTTCTCCATTGTGCTCGGTCTCCGGCAATCCTCTTCAGCTCTGTGTAGAAGGCACAATTCATATCTTGGGACACTTGCTCAAGATATTCACGGCGAGGGTGCCCTCTGGCAATCTTTCCCTCTACCATTCCCTCCAGTATAGCAGATTTTCATGGCGTAAAATATGCCCCATCCATTTTGCACGCCTTTTCGAGATTACCATCTCGAAAAGGCGTGCAAAATGGATGTGTTTGGTTTCATCGATCCTGCTGAGAACCTCTTCATTCGTAATGTGGTCTCTCCAGGAAATTCCTAGGGCACGTCTGTAGGTCCACATCTCGTTTTTTTTCTCTGTCGCCAATGCACCGAGTCTCTTATCCATACAGCAAAATACTCCACACATAAGTTTTTATTAATTGCTTGCGGAGCTTTAGGTTTATATTATTGGATTCGAAAATTTTTGATTTTTTGTTAAACGTTTATGTAACAAAAATATAATCCTCATCCTTAGTTGTGACTTATACGCAGGTGCGTTATCATGTACCGTTTTCTTCATTCGATAGGAGTGGGCTGATTCTTAATTGCGGTCATTTGATTGGGTCGTACTAATACACAGATCATTTTTACACCATTACTTTCTTATTTATGTTTACTTATTATTACTTGCTTACTTAGAATTATGAAATAAATGTTTTATCTTATAATAAAATAATTTGATTTTTATTTTTATTTTATTAAATGCTAGCAACATTGCTTTTTCTCAGCAGGCTATCGTGAAACATTCGAAGCTCGACAAAGTAATAGTGACCAGAATTGACATTGCAATTACATTGTACAACTGTTTCAGTGAGAAAGTTATTTTTGGAATAAAGAAATTATTGGGAACTTGTATGATAAATAAATACATCAGCATTTTGAAATTGTCGTTGGAATCTTTGTCAGCTTGTGACTATTTTTTGTGGATGTATATATTTTTCAATTTGGTAGAAATTAATTTAATAGGTGTAGGATACAAGGTCTCTATTTACGATAGGGTGAAGATAAACAAATTATGAGTATGTACAAATGTAGTCGCGGCGCAGTTAATATGATTAAGAAAATGTCCTTCGATTTAATTATATTTGTAGAATGTATGAGTAAGGAGAGAATAGGGAACCAAATGAGCGTTGATGGAACCGGAAACAGATATCGATCGCGACAACTATAGTTTACAAAGCAATCATTGGATGATAATCGTGTTAGAAGCCTCTTTAGATATAAGATCTACATGAATCGAGAACGATGTTCTTCTTCAAGATGAGTTGTGTACTAAAGGTGAACATTGGGTCAGTGAAGGGGTGGGGGAGGGGACGAGGGGATGGAAAGATTAATTAGGGAATTACATATAATTACAGTCATTAGAAGGGAAAAATGTTTGAGTGGAAAAATATTCAATAGAGAATTGTTTACAAATTTTACCTCATTATTAATATTTGATTTACCAGTTTGAAACTTTTACCACTTAAACCAGTTTGTAATGTTTTTAACCCTATATTAAAATCGAATATATATGGTCATATTGTAATAAATAATTTACAAATTCTGAGTTATTATAGCTATTTAAGACTCTAAGATGTTATTTAATCCTTATTTCAACGTTTGCAATACTATATAAAAATAATTACATTGTAGATCTTATATCTAGTAAAGTGGTGTAATTTGACTTTTTTCGAAATCCGCCTAAAGCGGGCAGGAAACGCTCCCTCGTGCGGCCATCGGCTTTGTGGGCTTTTTTATTTTGATATTTTAGTTTTTATAATGGAGAGTGTTAATTAACCTGATCTTTTATAAGTACAGTTTAATTTCTCCGCGATGCGGGGACACCCCCTGCGGGCGGCCCGGGGCACGGTGGCGCGGGGGCGCGGGGGCGGCCATCGCCATGGCATCGGCCCCCGCGCCGAGAAATCGATACTCCGCCCCCGCCTACCCCGGGCCCACCTGGCGGGGGGAAGAATTTCATCATCGCACGCGTGTGTTCCTTTGTATTGTACGAGAGGACTTCATAAATATTAAGGACCGATAAATATTTGAGGACATTATCATTTCCAATGCTCAAAGGTCAAGGATAGCTTTTTTCTGCAAACAGCCATTAGCCATTGTTTCGGGGCGCATTTCGTGGGGAATGAAAAAAATGACGGTGAATAGTGGAAAGCGAATAGATGAGCCACAGTTTGGCCTACCGTGTCAGCATCATTCGGGTGTTTTTCATCATCATCACCTTTGACGCTTTTATGAACTATCTTATTGCAATAAATACAATACGTGTTTAATACTAATACATGAATCGGTAGAGTAAAAAAGTCTAAACATTTTACTCCAATATTAGATATATAATAAATATTAATAATATAGAGAGATAAACTAACAGTAGTGCCGTCTTATTCCAGAATAAGTAAACAGAAGAGAAACTACCGGCTGTGCTGGCCGCTGCACGGCTATTAGTGTCTGCGATTAGATACCGCTCGTTGCTTTTCGTACGATATCGTTATCGATATCGAAACTGGTAATAGAAATCATAATACGAGTATATATAATACGTACAACAGGTACATTCTAACGTAGAAATTAAACGTCAGAAATATATTTACCTGCAGAAAGAATATAATTGACGCACGTAAATATACATATCGATGTATTTCATCTTAAAAGTGTTTCGAACATTGAATAATGTATAAATAATATTTCTAGAAATTAAATAATATCTAATACATATTTTAAAATAATCAGTATTGATAAACTTGATTGACGGTCCCTCAAGCGTGTAATACATGCTCGTCGTAGACACACGACGTTGACCTTGGAACCGACGTACTCGCCGCAAACCTTTTAATCCAGAAATCATTCCTTAAATTAAATCGATTTGAGATACCAAGTCTTTGTATTATACCTAATATTATTTACAATTTATTTATCTTCTCAGACACTTATTATTATTTATATTTATTGTTTAATATAAATAAATTGTGTATTACGCAAAAACTTACATTTATTGATTTGCGATATATATTTATGTAAATAATTCTATTTATTGATTAGCGATATTTTTTTCTGAATATTATTAGCAAACCATTCTATGATTAAAAAAATATTTATTTCTATTTATCTTAAAAAGTGTATTTTATGAAAACTTATTTACCTGGAACTTATTCCTAAAATTGTATTTAGTGATTTGCGTTAGTCTAAATATTATTCTTATTTTTTTATCATTTATTATTTATTCATTATTAATTATTAATTATTGATCGTACGTATGGAGCGCGCACATTGATTGCGTCTTGCGTTACGTTGGTCACGATCAGTTACTTGTCGCATTTCTCCAATAACTTTTGTGCCCAATGAATAATCTGTATCTTCTGGAAAACTCTATTGTGGCAGACTTAAATAATGACAAATTTCATGACTACCTACTGTACCAGCAATACTGTGTTGAAGTCTCGCAGATTCGCTATAACGTTGGGGCGGGTTGAAATCGATCTGACCGACAGTGTTGTTAGAACAGTGCTGAGCCGTCATCCCCTTATATCTGGTTACTTCTATAAATTTCCATTGCTACCCTTATAAGCCCGCCCGAGCCTTTAAAGCCTGTTTTTCTCAATCCGCCCCTGTCCTGGTTTGGACCGCAATCAATTAAAAGGTATTATTCGCAGAAAGGTCACCCGGATTAGTCTGTTTTCTTGCGCGTATTATTTTTCTTTTTATTTGTTTTCCTTCGTGCTTGTTTCTTGTCCACTTAATTTTCTTTATTTTTTCACTTGGGTTTTTTTCAATTTGAAACGTGTCAAATGCCAAAATGCATTTTAACACGGTATATTGCCTGCGATAGAAGATGGTATCCAATGAAATAAATATAAGTTTAATTTTCGAACATGTATATTGTATATGTATAGGCTTTCGAACATGTAAATGTCAACATTAATTTGACCGATTGAAATATGTAGGCACCACGTTGGCAAGGAAGAACGTGCTTATATATTTTCTGAGATCAATAAATTATAGAGCTTTAGCTGCCGGCCTCTTGATTCCTCCTCTTGTGCCAGTGATTGTCTATCCTCCAGTGTGGCCTGCCCATTACCATTTATAACAGCTGCTCTTTTCTGTTTTCTTTTCCACATATTTTTTTGTTGCTTTCCTATTGGATTGTTATTGTTGTCTTATTTTTGGGTTTGTTGTTGTTGTTTGTTGACAGACACATTGTTATGGGTCTTCGCATGATGCCCAGAATTAAATGGACAACGTATCCATATTTTCGTGTTGAATATAATATTTGACTATTTATAATATTTTCTTTTATATTTATTTATACATATAAATGAAGCAACTACCTGTACAGTTTTTTTTTTAATTTTAAACATAGGAATATACCACATATTAGAAATAAAGTTTTTCATATTGCACATGAGAAATAAAACACAAACACAAGAAAGACTACATATTAGAAATATACTTTTAAACACTGTACATAAGGAATAAAAATAAGATAATTTAACTTGATAAAGAAATATTTCTCATTTGTAATTGTTATTGTATTATATTGTTATTATATAAAAAAAATACTTGGCCTTTTCGATAAAAAAAATAGAGAATCTCCCCATCCAGACAAGATCACAACACACACATTTTTAAGCATAAACAAATGGAGAAAGTTGGTTTATGTTTAAAAAAAAAAGTATTGCATATTTCAGTCACATGTATCATAGCACCCCTGCTTGTTATTTATTTTCTGGTTCTTCTTATGGTGCCATTTCCTATCGGGGGTCGGCGATCATTCTGGCGATTACGAAATTAAAAATAATTTTTACTGCCCCGGTTAAGGCAACCACAAATAACCGATACTCTCGGAAAACCGCTTAGGGATGAAGGCGGCATCGGCTTTTTAGATCTACAAGTTAATAAGGTGCATTTTTAGTATACTAGCAGAAAACTCTCGATTTCTGAGACATTCCGAGTCTTTGAATCTTCACTTGTCACTTGATTTTTTTCGGATGTAGAGTGGCCAATGTGGCTAAGCCGCGGCCGTGTATTCCCTATAACTTTTTTGTTATTGAACTATTAATTATTTTAATAAAAATAAAACGCTTTGTTTAAAACCACTATTTATTGTATTTTCAACATGTTTCGGTTCACTTCATTAGGATACAACGTATACTAAAAATTATGTAAGTCCTTCCACTCTTTACACATTTAGAGCATTTTTCGTAAAATGATAATGGAAAGATTATGCGTGCATCACACGTAGGTACTAAATACAGAGCAATTTATAGTATATGAATGTGGGATGAAAAATCTTTTTAACCTTTTAATATGAATGCGCTACAAATAGTGTAACATGTACAAGTATTGTAAATGTTTCCATTGCCACCTTAAATAACAAATGGCGAAATCGTATAAAGATCGTTTTAAAATACCTGCAAATAATACTTATCTACTCGTCACTTATAAAAACATTTTTTTATGTTTATTAATAAATAATATACATATACTTTCGTGTTTTAAAATAAAACACGTTTACTAATTTATAATATACATATATGTATGTGTTTTAAAATTGTCCGGTAATCTCGCCACATACTTTTGATACTGGTCAATCTAGCTGTCATTGCGGCGCAATGATATGCGCGTCAAGCACTGGACGAAGTGTGAAAGTGTTTTCTCTTTACACTGTCTATCGCTTTAAAAATATACTTTTAGTATGAAAAATGTTATATTCCAGTTCGAATGTCTAATGATTAAAAAAAGTCGCAGACTTTATTTTACGAAAGCACGTGCAGTAGGCAGTATCCGATATACTGGTTAACTGTCATATTCATGTTTTTCAGGTGTATCGGACATCGCTTATCTATTTTTTTTATTTTATATTTTCCAGAGTATTAATAATTTGAGGACACGACACTAAGAACAAATGTCATTACAGGAAGGTTGTCCCCATAAATAAAAAATAAAAAATTAGTATATCGACTATGAGCGACTTTCCATTATTGTTTTACAAATAAATTGTATTTAATAGATCTTTCTTTAAATTTAGTGCCAGACTATCCTTTATAAATGTGATATTTTGTTTTGAAAAATACGAAAAAATTATTAGGCCGGCCATTGGAATGTACCATCAATAGCGGATTGTTTACACCAATGGCCGCGCAACGGTCACTACCAGCCGCTAAGCGGCCACCGTAGCCGACCACAATGTCAAGTGTATAGCAATGGTCGTTTGCTTAACTGCTAGTACTTATAAGTAATCGTCGTCGTCGAAGTAACGCGATGAAATAATGCGAGTTGCATTCAACATATACTCCGACGTAACATCAGGACAGACATCCGCCAGCACATTTGACGCGTGCATATCCCGATCGCCAAGAATAATGCTGGCTCTCTTAAAGTATATTATCGAAATACGGTTCTAATTATACGTGGTAGCCGGCGGCCATGTTGCGGCGTCGGTCAGGTGTCGGATGACGTCCGCGAAGGGCGCGTCCGCAACCCTTCCCCGCCACCCGCCACCCCCCCCGCGCCGCTCCTCTATACTTAGCGTCTTATTCCCGTCTTCTGTTTATGTCTAAACTTAACGTTTTAAAAATCCTCGGGCACCGTTACTCCGCTAGAATTAGACGGTCAAAAATACTTAAAAAGCAGCGGCGTGCGCTCTGCGGGGCGCCTGGCTCAGTGCGGCGGCCGGCCCGCCTCGGGCTGGTGTCCGCGGCGCGAGGAAGCGCGAGGAGGCGCGAGGAGGCGCCGGCCCCGGGAGCCCCGCTCCTGATTCCGCATCGCGCGTGAAGGGATGCGTCGCCGCGGAGAGTGTTTGTGGATTGACGGCTCTCATCTCGCCGGAGACGGAGACGGAGACGGAGACGCCGCGCGACTTGGGAGAGGTGCCCCCTCCCCCACCCCCGGCGCGGGCCGCTGCCGGTGAGTGCTACACGATTGTTATTGTTCAGCTCGCCTTACTAAGTTTTGCGAAACGCACGTGACATCTAGAAAGTCTATTTTCAGACGCTAAATGATCTCGAGAGCTTGTTTTGATGTACCGAATTTAGTGCTTGTTCAGACAGGCGGGAATCGTGCGATCGCAAATCGCCCGATTGTGTCGAGCGTTCACACAGCCGCGGGTTAATAAGCGATTTGTGCGCGCGAAAATAAACGTCAGTTTGACAGCTCCGGTGCCGTTCTCCATCTTTGAATGTCAGAGATATATTCGTTCATTACTTTGTGAACGACGGCCGTATTCCGTGGCAAGACACAAAAATATCATTCTGTCAGTTCATTTTTTGTGAATAAATACCTACTTTTACCTAAAATACTCTTTTTTCCAACGTGTCTTCACCATTTCCAAATATCTCCACCAACTCCTGCCAAGCTTGGTTCTTGGCATATTTGAGTAATCTTCACACTGAAGATCCCATATTGCAGGTCTTTTCTCCACCCCAATAAAAAGTTCAGTGTCAAAACAATCCATAGCCATAGAAAAGAGAATATAATCCACGCGTGCTTCTGTTGTGGACCGCGCGAGTCTATTTTCAAGCGGTTGGGTGGCGGACACCGCGCGGTTTGATTAAAAGCGCGGTTGTGTCTGAACGATCACATACAAACCTACATAAATAAGACCCGCGCGGATCCCATGCGATTCTGAAACTCCCGCTGTGTCTGAACAATTACTTACGCTTATGTATTAATTACTCACGGTTGTGAGTGCCGCGTTTTCCCAAATCAACAAATGTATCGAAAGTTGTTGAGCATTTTTTGTATACGTTTTCCGCACACTTAATGGATTTCGGTGATTAGGTATGTTAAATAGAGTGATTTTGTGATAATTGCATTCGATAATCTAACTGGGTTTAATTTTTCGTAAATGGGAATTTACAATGCATTGCAGTGTATGCGATCGTTAAACGTCCAGCCGAGTTTCAACCCGGTTGGCAGGATGTCAAAGACGACGCTCGTAGTGGAAGACACAATAATTCTAGAAAACGCCAATTCTGTGAGCTTAGTTCTGCAGATCGCTGCCTAGGAGGTAGAGATTACTATAAAGGAGATGTCAGAGATCGTCAAGAACTCACGCGTGAGAGTGGAATTCGTTTAACCTTCGGTATTGCACTTGCAGAAGCTTCAGAAGTCCTTAGGGTATCAATAAAGATATGCTCCGCTAAATTCGAGTTTTACTTTACGAGAGTGTTTGGCCGTAGTTGACGCTATTCCCAATAATTTTTATCGTTCAATTGGCCAATATGTACGAATCATATTAAATCGTGAAGTCAATTTTGAACTGCTTTCTGCACGTCTAAGTCAATTGGAATCTGCGCAAAAAATTGAAAACTGCTAGCGGAACGGACATGTTTACACTGTAATACCCGAAAAGCAAATGACGGGATCAAGATCTAATTTCGCAAATTAACGGCAGTCATACCGACTCTAATCACGCATGCACAGAAAGCGGTATGCAACCTTGAAGGTGTGTTTTAGCTGAAATAAAAATAATGTTTGACTTCTTGACTTTTGACCTTCATATATTCCAATAACTTGATTTAACAGTTTGTACATTGTAGGTACACGCTTTTCCAAAAGGTTTACTTGAATTGGATATTCATTATTGACACAATAAAATCTATACCTATAAAACTTAATGTCTGTCTGTCTGTTCTCTATACAAATCTACACCGTTTGTCCGATTCGACTCAAATTTTGCATACGCATGCTTTAGGACCCGGCGGGTAATATAGACGACATTTCCCCGTCCCCATTTACCTCTTCCCCTCTCCCTGTTTTATGATATATTTTCAATGCAAATCTGTACCCTTCGACCGATCGGACTTAAAATTTGAAAACTTATTCTTTAGACATAGGCGATATTTCCCCCTTACCCCCTTACTTCTTTCCCACCCATTGATATATTTTCTCTACAAATCTACACCGTATGACCGATCTGATTCAATGATCCAATGATCTTTTATTTGCGATGTGTTGTGCTAGTATGTATTACATTTAGGTAACAAAATATTACTAATACATCCCGATGCATTTTTGTTGAAGTACATTTTATTTGTTGAAACTAATTATATTTAGATAGATGTAGTAAATGTTGCATATGTTGTTATAGTGATGATTAGTTCGCTTTAATTATCAAGGAACTATGTGTCTGATTTGCAACATTATCGATATGATTTTATTCCGAAGTATTTTTTAATTGAATTCTTTGGGTTGCGGCGTTCGTTTGAATAAATCAATCAACATTGATATCCAATGTCTGCGCCGTAAGCTGAACACAAGTATTCGCCCGTGATCTAGAAAAGATCTTGGAGTGTGACGATCCAAGTATGGTGAAACGGTCGCAGTTCACCACGCTTGGCAGCTGTCACTTGTCAATGGTTCTAGATCGCTGCATCCCAAACTAGGGGTCCTGAAGCTCGCACTGCGAAGAATTTTTCAGTATTTTAAAAATCTACTAACATTTATAAGATGTTTAAAAAAATCACGTGTCGAAGTGGTTACACCACCCTGGCAAAATAAAATTAGATATACAGGGTGTACCAGAGCTAGCAGCAGAATGTTATGAGTCTAAAATGTTCAAGCAACCATGACCATATATCAATAGTTATGGAGATATGCAGTATCAAAGTTTGCATTTTTTTTTTTCAATATTTCTGGCTTATTTTTTGCAAAAAGTTGAACTATCATTACATTAACTTATTTCGATTATGAAAAGTTCATTCCCTTTAATAAAAGTCGAATAAAATTATAAAAACCTAGCAAAAATTGAAAAAAGTTTTTTTTACAAGGATTTTATCATTTTATTTAAGTTGTATCGAATCAAATGAATTTTTCACAATCGATATAATTTTCATAATCGATTACTGTAATGACAGTTCAACTTTTTGCAAAAAAATAAGTCAGAAATATTGAAAAAAAAATGCAAATTTTGATACTGCATATCTCCATAACTAATGATATTAGGTCATGGTTGCTTGAACATTTTAGACTCGTAGCATAGTCAGGAATCTACCGA
This sequence comes from Agrypnia vestita, assembly GCA_016648135.1. Lineage (NCBI taxonomy): Eukaryota > Metazoa > Arthropoda > Insecta > Trichoptera > Phryganeidae > Agrypnia > Agrypnia vestita. The sequence continues at coordinate 21,343 of JADDOH010011962.1, forward strand.
CCAAGCTTCTGCTGCTAGCTCTGTTACACCCTGTAGGTATATTTGGTAATTTTTTACAAGATATGATTAATTATTTAATTAATTATTTTTAATGGCACTTATCTAGTACATATTAAATGGCTGCGTCATGTCTATTTCAGTGGAGCTCCTCCTCCGTGACTGATGTGCAATTTTCACCGGTAAACTTTGTCAAGGATTTTAAAAATCTTCACTAAAAATATATCGATAAAATTGAATAGAAAATTCATGCGTATCAACATGAGCACGAAATATGATATTAGAAAAAAAGATAGAATGAGGCCCAAATACAGAATCAATACATGATTTAAAGGTAGTATTGACTCTGTATTCGGGCCCTAGTCTTTTCAGCCTAAATTATGAGTTGAAAATATACAATGTCCTTATATCAATAGTTATGGAGATAAGCCACTTCAAAGTTTTCATTTTTTTTTCTCAATATTTCTATCTTATCTTCTGTAAAACGTTGAATTATTTTTAGGTAACTTGTATCGACTGTTAAAAATTCATAAATCTGATCCAGAATTTTTCAAGGCTGTAATCATTTTATTTGACTTATAAACCTGTGCACTATTTAAAAAAATAATAAATATGAATGTAAATATAAGTACACAAACTGTGTTATACTAATTTCGCATTTCGCACTTTGGTGCCTATTGGCTGATACTTCCTCATAAAAAAATATTGAGTTATGCGTTTGCGTCGCACCGCACCAGTTATTTATTTATGAATATTAAATATTCGAAATGCAAATATGCTTTAAATTGCTATAGTGGCCTGCAGCTATGGTAAAGAATTATTTTTCATTGTTTTTTATTTAATAAGTTAATAAATTAAGTGTTTTATGTTAATTTTTCTTTATTTGTAAGTAAATTAAGCGAATAAAATGAAATTTAGTGTATTATTAAAAAATAATACCTTTGATCATAATTAATGTAAACTCAACAATATATGGAATCTTGATATTTTTTTTAGATTTCGGGAGCTGTGGTTATGGAAATGTTAGAGAAACACTGTTATCTATTATTTTCTAACACCGAAATCAGTAATCTTAGGGTTTGATATCGTTTAGTATTTTTTCCTTAACATAATTACGATTCTTAAATGTCGATCGCTAGTCAAGCTTATTCAGTTGAGGCCTTATTTTACACCGTATTTTTACAGATCTACTGAATTAAGTATTTGATTTTTACATTTTTCGGCGGTAAATTGAATTTATTTTTAACACTTATGATACTAGATAAAAGTTTCATTTTTTACAAGGTTAAATTCCGCGAATTGAAAACACCTATTGTGACTCATGATCTTGTTGTTTTTTAGATATGAGTAGATTTTTTTTAATTTCAATTGTAATTTTTTGAAAATTCTTTAGGTACAATATTTGTGTGTGCCTTTAGATTTAAGAATAATTTGATTTGTGGTACTAAAGGTACTGATACACATGCTTATTATTGAGCATGCTCATTAGCATGCTCTAAAAACTGTACACACTTGCTCGTTATTAGCATGCTTATTTTAAGCATGTTCATGAATGAGTATGCTCAAAGCTGACAATCAAACACACATGCTTATTACTGGCATGCTTTTGTCATAGAATAGAGACGCTCTTGTTAAAAATGGAAACTTTGTAAACTGAAATAGGAAATTCAAGTGAACCAATAATTCAAAACAGTTCCCGAGTTTCCATCCGCACATTTTTGATTTTAGTTTTTATAATTACCGAGTATTCCACAGACAATCGTGGTTCCTATGAGAAGTCACGAAAAGTAATGTTTTGTCATCTCCCTAACGCGCCATATTTGTTTCATCTGTCGCGGACTGAGAAGATCGCATTGATAATCGATACTAGGCGCGAATGACATTAGCATGCTCATAAGCAAGCCTGTTCACACATGTTCAAAAGATACCCCTTCCACCCGAAAATCAAATGAACATGCTCATAACTCAACCGGCGGTTGATTTTTGAGCGTGCTAGTAATGAGCAATGCGCGTACACACATGCTACTAAATAGCAATGGCTCAAGAAGTTCAAGACTGCGCATCCTCACGTGCCACTAATGAGCATGTGTCCTTTCTGGGTTTCAATCCGTGGGATTGGTTTGCAGCAAAGCACACCTTCTCCATTCTGCTCGGCCTCCGGCGATGCTCTTCAGCTCTGTGTAGGAGGCATAATTCATATCTTGGCACACTTGCTCAAGACATTCACGGTGGGGGCGCCCTCTGGCAATCTTTCCCTCTACCATTCCCTCCAGTATAGTTTTGAGCAGATTTTCATGGCGTAAAATATGCCACATCCATTTTGCACGCCTTTTCGAGATGGTATTCATCATGTGCCTGGTTTCATCGATCCTGCTGAGAACCTCTTCATTCGTAATGTGGTCTCTCCAGGAAATTCCTAGGGCACGTCTGTAGGTCCACATCCGAAGGTTTCTAATCGTTTTTTTTTCTCTGTCACCAATGCACTATGTCTCACATCCATACAGCAAAATACTCCACACATAGGTTTTTATTAATTACTTGCGGAACTTTGTGTTTTTATTTCTATGTTGCTCTGATCTTGGCTTATGTGAAAGGTAAAGTAAGTGATATATAATTATCTTACGTCTAAGATCTTTTATAGCTATATAATCATAATATTTCATTAGTTGATAGAGGTTTTTTACGTTAGTATTTACATGCGTAGCATTTAATGGCATGATTGCTCAGATCACCAGCTGACAGTTCAGACGGCCGACTAATGGCTGCTGATGTAAGAACTATCGTAAAATAATGTCTAATCCATTTATCTGACAGAGAAATCTGATTTATTTTGAAACTTAAGCTTCATATTATTGAATTATCTATTATCCGTCGAGCATAAAATTATTTTTAGCCGTTTAATGATATTTTAAGATGAATATACGAAATAACGCGTTTCGTGTTTTTGAAACATGTGTCAGAACATCCATGTATATTACGCGTTTTTCTGGTTCGAAAAAATAAGTTAAATAAATAAAATAGAAACAACACTTGTCTGTTGGGATAACTTTATACAATGTAAGATGCACGCTATGGCGCGCGATCCGTATAACGCGGTGGCTCTAATAAGTGCATTCCGCAGACACTACAATTAAAATTAGACGATGAGTGAGATTTCAGAGGAACCGAGATCAATGACGCGATATTTCTGACCAAGTTTATGGTACACATTTTAGTGAGGGTAAAAAAAGCTCCTGTATAATAAATATGCCTACGTATTTAATGTGCACCTGTTCGGAAGTTTTAGGTTTGTCATCTATTCAATATTGTATAAGAAAACTGCTGTCACCCCTATTGTGAGTTGTGCCCTCCCACGCCAGTGCTAATCAAGTTGGTAAACATATAAAGCCATGTATTCACTAGGGGACAAATTGACCCTCAACATCACGCGCGGCATAGAGTCTACGTGACGTGGCAGCGTTGCATTTCTACGTGCTATGGCAAAGTTGCCAAGCGCACGGTTCCCGAGCGAGCTCACCGCGACATTGTGCCGCGCGTCAGTACCACGTGGTTATGTTTACAAGTGAATGCGCATGCGCTGTAACTGTATACCACTCAACATGACATTAGTGTGGGGAAACGAGATTGTTATCCAACTGACCGAGCTCTAATTGAGCTGTAAGTCTGATGTGGGGGCCAACAGCGTTCCGTAATAGTGTGTCTTGCTTGGCTATGGAAGGCCCGATTATTTGTAATAAATTTTCAAAATCAGTTGTTGTCATTCTAGTGAAATTGACAGTCAGACATTCGATTATCGCATAGAATATCCATCCTTCTTTCTCTTTGCAGTAAATAATTTCGCACCCACCACCTTTTTCTCCTCTTACGTTTCGACGTATCGTTAGAAAAAATAGACGCGCAGCACTAATAATCATAACCTCATCGGGCGACATTTCCGCGACAAGTGATATGTGAGTCCCGGTGTGTACACGTCAAATGACCTCGTCATTGTCCCCGAAACATGAGCGTAGATGTTGAAGCGACATGCCGCGCGGAATGCTGCGCTATTTGTCCCCTAGTGAATACATGGCTTAAGTCAGATTACATGACATTTAAATAGTAAGACAAGACTATTTTGTAATAAAAATTACATTATTAACATATTTATTATTAGACAATTGCAAATTTACTATTGTAATTTAAAAATTTTAAGATTAAAAATACGATTTTCGGAAAGAAAACTCATATAATATGTTTTTTTTTTCTACTCAATAACGGCAAAGTTATGAAAATACCCATATCTAATTATTGTTTTGCAAACAGAATTAGGGTTATCCTTATTCTTTTTGGCACACGCAGTTCTTTTATACTGGCGTTTTAGAAAATTTGTGGACGCAACAAAATTTGACTTCCACAAATCTTGTCTTGAAATATTAATTTCAAAGGGCTGAGTTCATATAACAACCGCGACTATTTTAGGATGAAATGGAACCTTCGTAAAATTATTATACGATATTATATTACAAAATATCATTAGACCTGTTTTAAACGTATATTATTATTATTATTATTAATAGCTTCAAATACTGGCCCACCTTAGTGTATCTAATTAGTAAATATTGCTTCGTTCGTTTATTATGACAATTACTTATTAAATTGTACTGTGTTGATATCGTTTGATCCGGTTGCGCTTTTGATTAATATCTAGTAAAATGTTAGTCTTCGTAACTATTTAGTTTTGTACAGACTTAGTTCAATTTATTTATTTTTAATATAATATTTACATTACAAACATATGTTTAATTCGCAAATATTATTAACAAGTGAGATAATACACAAACACAAAAAAAAATCAAACGTATTTAAATTCATTCATATCAAAGGTGTAGGAGAATCCTGCTTTGGAAAACCCCTTCAAACACATGGAATATATTTATCAATACCCAAAGCGATTTCGTTCAGCATAACTGTAGCTCTTCCAACAGGCATAACTATCGGCAGGTTGGTCCTGTATATTGGAATGTGAAACAATCTATGCTGACGATGTCTAAGGTAAGGAACATACAAACCAATGCTCTGTATAATTTCAGTATTATCGATCATACCGCGCAACAATCGATAAATATGTGTAATCAAGTACACATTCCTCTTAGTCTCTAGAGACTGGTCTAGAGAGTCTAGATTATTGTAGCCAAGCATACCCTGGAGAAACTCGGTTGGGTAAAGCGAAGGATAATGCCCGTACTCTCTCGTGTAGAGATATCTCAGAAACTTCTTTTGGACTTTCTCCATCATAAGAGAGTACTTGCTCTCATGTGGCCCCCACATCATCGAGCCACTCTCGAGTCTACTTCGCACCAAGGAGTTGTAAAGAGTTCTCAGTACGCGGGTATTCTCGAAAACCCTGGCAGTAAGCAGAACAAATCCTAACATTCTCAAAGTATTACCACTGATCGCCTCTATGTGATCGTGAAATGTTAGGTTGCTCGTATCTGGCTAGATCTTTAACATTCTATATTCTTGTCAGATTTTGGTCGTTCATTTTGTAGCGAAAAAATAGAGTTTTTTGGGCCCTAGTGAAGGGTGTAACCGAACACTTGGAAACATTAAACAAAAGTTTTTTTGTGCTAGACAAAAGCACCAGTGCTTTAGTGCCAGGAAAAATGGGTATTGACAATGTTACTTGAAAAAGACATTGGGCTAAGCTTGGGGAAGCCCCCACACCGACCACTTCGAAAGCCGAAATGCATTAAAAAAATAAATACTTTGTATTTGGTGAGATTGCAAGATTTCAGATTATTTCATATGCAATTTTTTTTTTCCCACAGCGTCCTGATATAATATTATGGCAAAATTGTCATTGTCGCGTATATTCGTATTTATATTTGAAGTTTGACGGATAACCATCACGTACTTCTTTTTTATTCTCTCTCTCTCAAGTAGAAACTGAAAGGAATAAACACCGACGTATACATACGAGTATGTCTCCTGTATTATTTTTTCTCGTCTATTAAGTGTTGGGATAACAATCTTATATTCCCAGTATTGCTACTTACGGAATACGCCCGAGTGTATACCAATATTCCATCTTTGTGTCATAATTAATTAAAATTAAGAAATGTTTCAGTATCCGTTGTAATAGTAATTAATTCCATTACTTACTGAAATTAACATTTTTAGTCTGAAATATTTCGGCAATTTCCCGCCCATTATTTATCAATTTTCTTTTAGCTAAAAGTTACAATTTATTCAATATCTGTTTTCCTTTAAAAACCATTACCGTGATTAATAAATAACCATCTTAATTTGCGTTAACTTCCTGTTTATATTTTAATCAGGCCTTCGTGAATAACATTTTTTATTTTGTAATTTACGGTGATTTAATTTTTTTTATAATCCAGTCAATCAGCGAAAACGCAGGGCGCTCTTTGAGATTAAAATTTAAGTATAAAATAGCGACGTAATAAGAGGTAAAAAGTAAAATAAAAATAAGCCTACAATTTCATCTCAGCGACAAATAAACATTCCATGGCGGTCAGTAGTAATGCTTTGAGAATGTTAGAATTTGTTCTGTGTACAGCCAGGGTTTTCGAAAATACCCGCGCACTGATAACTCTTTACAACTCCTCGGTGCGAAGTAGACTCGAGAGTGGCTCGATGATTTGGGGGCCACACGAGCTTAAGTACTCTCTTATGGTAGAGAAAGTACAAAAAAAGTTTCTAAGGTATCTCTACATGAGAGAGTATGGGCATTATCCTTGGTTTTACCCAACCGAGTTTCTCCAGGGTATGCTTGGCTGCAATAGTTTAGAGATTAGAACGAATGTGTATTTAATTACGCATTTTTATTAATTGTTGCACGGTATGATCGATTATCCCGAAATTATGCCAATTGTTATGCCTGTTTGAAGAGCTACTGATATGCTGAACAAAATCACTCTGGATATTGATCTGTTCCATGTCTCTAAGATGGTTTTCCGAAGCAGGATTCTCCTACACCTTTGATATGAATGATTTTATATATTATATATATTCAAGAACACATTCATATTTGTGAAGTTGTAATTTTTCAGAACAAAGTTCTGTGAAATTTTTAAAACCAAATAAATTAATCAATTAGAAAGACATACAGAAAAATCTAATTTAATCGAATCCCAGTAGTAACCTAATATTTTTTCTTGAATTAGATTTTTCTTTATGTCTTTCTTATTGATTAATTAATTTGGTTTTAAAGATTTTATATATGTTTAATATTTGTTTATGTTGTTTATATATTTCTAACTTGATCATAACATTTACGAATTATATTTATGTTTGTAATGTAAATCTTGTATAAAAAATAAATAAATAGAAATTGAATTGAATTTCAGTTCAACTTAGAGAGTCAACAAACAAAATACTAAATCGCAAACAAATTTTGTTTTAGTGAAATAATCTTACTGCCAATTTTATAAGAAATGCTCTATTCCAAGAATTAATTCGATAGCTCGGATCTTATATTTATTTTGTAAAATATTCGCCTTCTTTCGGGGAAATTTTTGATATAGATTTTTTATAAAACTGTGTCTGGTAAACTCATTATTTTGTGAAAGTAAAGAAAGTTTCGAGTACCGTCGGGGTTGATGATGGTCATTGACTGATGGCGCGTCGTAGAACAATTCAGAATAAATTCTCTTATCTTAAAAATTTTCGAATTTATTTAATGTCACGTGATATTCTTCTTGTTGACTAATCTTATGAAAATGACCGAATCTCGTTTCATCATAACACTCAAGAATGTTAATAATCCTAGGATAACAGATGCTGTTATTTTTTAATGCACATCCTTGTACGCACTGTTGGTAGTGAGTGGTCCGCTCTTTACTAACTGCTACATTGTAGTACTACAATACATTGAAGTGTAGTGCACACTACAAACTACACACACTTCAAAGTTATTTTAAAGTACATATTTCAAATGGTACATTCATTTTAAATTGCACACTACAATGTACACATACTTCACATTTTTTTAAGTAGGTTCATACTTCAAATAGTACACTTTATTTGAAAGTGGACACCACAAACTACACACTTCAGATCACATACACTTCAAATTTTTTAATCGAAGTGTGGTGTTTATCGTGTGAAATTTTTGGGAAATCGAAGTAGATAAATGAAAAATTTCTGGAAACCGAAACCACCCCCCCTCCTCCCATGGAAAATAAAAATGTTGGAATGAACGACAAAATGTATGGAATTTTGAGATTGATTGAAGAAATCTCTGGAAACTGAAATGTAATGATAGTTAAACGTTTTGCCAAAAATAAGTAAGAAATATTTAAAAAAAATGCAAACTTTGATATTGCATATCTCCGTAACTAATGACATTAGGCCATGGTTGCTTTAACATTTTAGACGCATAATCTACGGACATAAAGACGGAATCTACCTGCCAAGTTTTTGCTGCTAGCTCTGGTACACCCTGTATAATACATCTTATAATGTGAGCTAATCTATGGTACAATCTATAATAAAAAAATAATACATCTTATAATATGATCTAATCTATAGAATGAATTTAAAAACAAATGCTATAATTATTGTAAAAATAGTATAGAATTGTTGAACAAAAGTATTATTTATTTTATTATAGATTGTACTTTGAGAAAAAGTATTATTTATTTTATTATAGATTGTACTATAGTACAATCTATAATAAAATAAATAATACTTTTGCTCAACAATTCTATACTATTTTTACAATAATTATAGCATTTGTTTTTAAATTCATTCATCTTATAAAGGTTGTTCCAAAATTTATGCAAGATTTGAATTAAATAGAAAACACAGTAATTTAAAAAAAATGTATTTTCAAAACTTAAATCATAAAGTACATAGAATAGGGTTATGTATGGAACAGCACCTGAAAAAAAAACCCATAAAAAGAAATCAAGTGGTGTTAAATCACATGATCGAGGGGGCCAATTCTGATCACCGAAACGGGAGAGTACACGACCAGGAAATTTTTCCTGCAGTAATTGAATTGTTTCACGGGCTGTATGGCATGTGGCACTGTCTTGTTGAAACAACATGTCATCCACGTCAATATCATCTAATTTAGGCAGAAAGAACTTGGTTATCATGTCGCGGTATCGAGCACCAGTAACAGTCACTGCTTGATTACCAAGGTATAATGAAAAACTCCATCAAATTTTGTTTACTGTTTACAGGATATAAACTAGAAACAGGAAACCTTTTCAGAAATGTCAAATTTGACAATCGCGATTAGCTGAAAGTGTGGCCCTACAGAAAAATAAAATCCTTACAGTAAGAACTAAAGCTTTCAAACATGCAATATTGACCCTTATAATACTATGCAAGCTTGATGAACGAAGTGTATTATCGAGTGGCAACAGAAATATATTTAAAATCAAATAAGGAATTTTCATTTTCACATATGGTAGTATGTCCCATCATTTATTGGGGTAATATTTTTTGCCGAATAATAATGGCGCATCTCATCATAAGTGTCAAAATGTGGATATTATTATTTCAAATATTATTTTTATTTCTGTGTTCAGTTTCGGGAAATTCTGATACTTGTGTTAAAAAAGGACCATGTAGATGCGAATATGAAAATGGCACAGCCGTTGATCTCACTAATACAGACGGCAATTTTTATAGTACCTCATTAAACGTTCCTCTAAATGAAAACGGACCGGGCTGGAGGATGTTATTTTATTATTTCCATCCATGCAAAAATGCTAAATTGTCAACCAATGAAACGAATGTAAAAGCCTTGACAGCCTCATTTTCAAAGAAGTAAGGTCCAATGATGCCTCCAGCCCAAAATCCGCACCAAACAGTGACACGTTGTGGATGCATTTGTTTTTGGACAATCACATGTGGGTTCTCTGAACCCCAAATGCGGCAATTTTGACGATTCATGAAGCCATCAAGGTGAAAATGAGCTTCATCGCTTAGGATGATTTTGCTCGAAATTCGCGAACTGTGCTGCCAAACTTTCATTGTTTTTGAAATATTTTTCAACAATGAAAACGCGTTCTCTCGAACAGGGCTCCATTTTAATTAACCCTAAACTGTCAGCTGTCAAACTGTTTTTTTTTGGGTTGCCAACACATACATAACCACACAAATGGCGACAAATTCAAATGATGCGTAAATTCTGGGACACCCATTATATATTCTTCATATTTTTACACCTTTGTACATTAGACAATTCTGTGTATACACTTTTCTCTTATATGGTAATCGTATTTTCTTCCTATTTCTGGTGTCACTATTTACAATAATTTTATTCAAAAAATATTTTGGCATTTTGTTATTGAGAGTTTTTTGTAAATTTAAATTTTAAATAAGTATTTTTTTACTTCCATCCAATTGAGTGTTCTTTTCATTTCTTCAATTCCAGTTATAATATTATTAATATATCTCTCTCCTCTTGTCTATTTATCTTCATAAAATTATTCAGCTGTTATTTTCTACGCATTAACATCAACGTGATATTAAAATATCATTAATGTTGGAAGATAATTGTTACTTACAATCGTGCAAAAGTTTACGTAAACCCTCAGAATTCCAAAGAATAATGGTCTCTTTACCTTTTCTCTTTTTATCCCATCTACATATACCTATGTGGCTATATTTTCTACAGGTTCTAAGTTATTGAGTTTAAATCGGAAAATGGAACTCATTTTAATTGATATAAATTAACTTTGTTTAAACCACTTATTTATTGAAAAAAAATTGACGAAGAAGCCATTGGCTTCGAAACATGTTGATTTTTTTCAATAAATAAGTGGTTTAAACAAAGTTAATTTATAAGTTAAGTTATATCAATTATAATTATGTTACCACAAAATAAATTTGCTACATTTGAAGAAGAAGCAACTCATTTTATTTTTATACAATTATAACCTAGGAAAACCATAAAATATGCAGAATGTGTGCAACGAAATGTTATTCTATATTTTTACTTAGTTAAAGTTAATAGAATTTTACAAAAGAACAGCATTAACCCCATTCAAAATAATAAGAATTTCGAATGTCCGTCCGTATCCTCCTATGCAATAGCTGACAGCATTCCGTTTTCAAAATTAGTACGATTTTAATATTGTTTTAAAATGAAAAACATTGACTTGGTATGTTTTTTAATAAAACGCCTACTTTAATTAGATTTTTTTTAATATTCAGATTTTTTAAAAGTATTTCAGTCTAATGAAAATTTAATTATATCGCATAGGTATATTATGTTATTGGTATTAATTACTAATCAAAATATATAATTTTCTATGTAACAATGTAACGCAACCAGATGGCATAAATAATGATGAGGTGTATAAAATGAGGTCAAAAAAGTAAAATTCTTTACGCAATAATGTCCGTCACTAACGCTACCTACCAGATGGCTCAAATAGTAATGAAGTATAATATAAAATGAGGTATAAGAATTAAAAAAAGCATGATAATAATAATTCTCTATTTAATACTGTCTACGCTACTCAAGATAGAGCTGTTTTCACAGCCTTAACTGTCGGCCGAAATATGTGATAAAAGTACGTCATTTTTGATGAGTTATAGCGATAGGACACTTGGAAACATTAAACATAAGTTTATATCGCCTTCCCCATTCACACGTATTTGATATATCTGCTTGGAAAAGATGAAAATTGTCAAAGGTACCACCACTTTTAAAAAAAGCTTTAAGTCATCCGCAAATAAC